>JAGKTK010011525.1:0-29180 GCA_018397895.1 Paralithodes camtschaticus | reverse complement strand
TTAGACAATTTTATTTAGCTTAGGAAGGGCATGCACTAATTAAAAGGCTTCCAAGTATCCCAATTCATTATTTTAACTAAGTCACGTCATTCTTTAGTTGTATAAAATCGTCTAAATATAGCTGAAATATGAGAAATTGACATCCCGGTACAGAAGGGGTTAACTCGCAGTAGGCCTTTTCCAGCCAATTCGATAGGTAGTGTTCGTTATATACCAAAATAATAATAATAATAATAATAATAATCTTCTGGTTACTTATATAGCGCCCGTCTCTCCTCCTTCGAGGATTCGCAAGCACTTGGCTTTCTTTAGTCTACCAGAGACTACTACCCATTCCCCTTGCTCATGGGGAGATGGTAACCGCCGGCTGCATCCCTGAAAAACTGTTCAATCTGAGCGGGGATTGAACGCGAGACCTTCAAGGTGGGAATCAGGCACGCTATCAACTGAGCCAGCCGGACGGCTACACCTGGAAGGTAATCTAGTTTTCAGTATTCTGTTGGCTAGCCGTGGGAAAATAAGCCAACCGCCTCAGGATACCATGGCGCATTCTTTCTTACTATTCTAGCTATAACTAGACTATTTTATTTAGCTTAGCAAGGGTCTGTTAGAGTCAGGTGAAATTGAAATCGTGTTTACCCTTGTGATTGCTATTGTGCCTCTTAAGCTGCAAATAATCGTTTAGTGTTAGCAAGAATAAACATAAAAGGCGTGTTCGTGTTCTGAAAAAGTGTAATATTCAGGATAACCAGGAGAGATTATATTATAACCTAGGCAATGCCTTACAACACCCACCTGCAGTAAATACATGTATAAAGTAATTACACATACCGCCATTGTAAACTGCTCTCTACCTGAGGCAACATAAAAGATGTGTTATTTATGTATATATGTATACAGTATATTTGTGATAAACGAATGCTATGTTCCGATGCTTCATTTAACCTAATAGAGAATATCAATGTAATTAATCAGCCATTTATGTTATTTTATATTCTGTAGCGGGAATGGATCTTTGTTTGCTGATGATTACCTCCAGTTGTAACAGTGATCATTTCTATAACCTTTAAGGGGACAGTGGTTATTTGTTTAGGTCTATATATTTATAAATGCATTTATTTTTTTAGTTTCCTCCCTAGACCCCCATCAATCTTAAAACAAATATCCATTAGATCCCCCTAGGAGATTAATTTGTACATTTTACGGTAGAAAAACGTCACGGCCGAAGGCCGATTCCTCCACAAATTACAGGCTTGCCATCGCTCGCCAAGAAAAATATTGACACCTAAATGGCACGAAAGGTATTAATATTGACAAAACAATGGGGTGAAAGGTATTAAAATAAACAAACTAATGGGGCAAACGTCATAACATATCAAAACTAATGGGGCTAAGCATGAGGAAGAAAGGGGACCAGAGAAACGGCTTATCTCCCCTTAACTGTTTTATGCTGCTCACTCAAACATATAAATAATATACCAATTACATGTTCATGCCGAGTGAACAGGCATTGAGTTTTAAAATATTATGCTTTGATATATGAATATATGTTTCATACAATTTACTTCGTGGAATATTATCACACTGATTTTTTTTTAGAATTTGTCTTCCATAAAATACATGAACTATAATCCCCTTCCCTTCTCTTTCTCTCATATACACCCACAAACGCACACACACACACATGGATACACTAAACATATATTTTTGACAGCCATTGTGAATGGTGTATGAACACTGTTGCTGTTCTTGTAATTGCAGTTTTGTAACATGATCAGATTAATCGAAAACTGGCACTTTTGAAAAATAAAAAAATAACACGGTTGGATTAAAAAGGACACATTATATATGCACCAAGAATTCTACATCGATCTGCATTAGTAATTGAAAATCGTGATCTCCAGTGTGGACGTAAAGGTACCAGCCTCACCAACGTAGCTGTGAGTGTATCTCTGCCATACGTTGATTGGTCGACTGCTCCCTATCCTGTTAATCCTCTCGACCAATCCAACGTTGAGCACTCACAGCTTAATCCATACTGTACCGGTGACATCCTTTTAACTTTAAGCAGGCTACTATTACATGATATTATTAAGTATAGGAAGGATCTCTAATCATTGAAAGACTACTATCCATCTTAATTAATTACCTTAGCTACCATAGATCCTTCCTCAGTTGAATGAAAACAATTAATGGTTGCCAGGATATAATTAATTGGACGTCGCTGGTACCGAGTGGGTTAATATTGCACGGGAAGCTTCTACACACAATGTTTTGATAATGGAAAGCTTCCCTGTTATGGAACTTCACAGAGAACTGCCTTACCCGGATATTATTACGAAGAAAATAGTGTCAACACGAGAAAAGAAGGGGAAAAGGAAAACTGGTGTCCTCAAATCACCTGGAAGCCACCAGCCAATTAGGGCACAGTGCCCCGATCGGAGCCGGGTATATATACTTGCACCAACAAGCCAGATTCAGTCCACCACCACTGCACCTGCAACACCACCAGAGCTCCCGCCAACTACCATGGCAGCTCGCCACCACCTGTAGGTGCAGGGGAGGAGGAGGTTGGGGGATGGTGATCTTCTGGGGAAAGTGGAAGAAGCTACAGTTGGGACTAACATCCGGGGGCCCATGTGCCTATTGGTCCCCCAATTCATCGCGCCCTTCGGTCAGTGGACACCATCATCTTCGGGAGTCACTACCTTCACCTCCTGGCAACAACATCGCCGGACTCACCATCATCTCCTCACCACCAGGGAGATTTGTCAGACCATCGACAGGGGGATCATAACACCATCGACTTCTTCACCACCACCAATATCACCACCATCTCCTGCCTTCATCTTACAGCCTTCCCCAGCCCCCTTCTTGGCAAGCCACACTTTCCAACATTAACGGCCTTTCCACACCACCAGCACCACCTAGCACTCCACAAGATGCACTGATACTCGTCGACTACTCTTACTTATCACATCCAAGAATCACCAAAGAATTGCAAGGAGGACGGCCCTCCACCTTTTACTCTTCAACTTTGCTCTTCATTTCCATCTTTACTTCTCTCTAATCCTTAGAGACCTCTCACCTCCCCAACCTGTCTATCCCCCCACCAGTTCCAGTTCCAGATTCAGGTGGCAACCCTGGCCTATGGGGTTGGCAATGCTGGTTTAAAGCAGCGAGGTTAAGCAACGTGGAGTCTGGTCAGTAGTTGGATGGGTGACCGCCTGGTACCGGCACACAGCTGCTGGGTGGGTTGGGTGGCCCTGCACCAGCACGGTGTAGCTGGATGGGTGATTGCACCCGGGACCGACATTGATCAGATGGTTGTCACACATGCATGGGATGGGTGAAATTTCCTTGGCTTGCCACCAGGGTCCAAGTAGCCCAGGAGTGTTGAACAAACTCTAGTTCCATCTCACTCAGACGAAAATGAGTATCTGGAATCGTTGTGGCTCAAATTAATCCAGGGACCTGATTGGTGGCTTCCTGCAACCAATCAAACACCCGAGAATGAGAACTTGGCTAGCCACCAGGATTGCTCAGTGGTCATTGGGCTGGCCTTCTCTCGTGTTCGCCTCGTCCCACCCATACGTAAAACTGGGTACCTGGAGTGTAAAAACGGCATTGGCAAGGTCGTATCCTTGGGTAAATTTGATCACTTGTCTCATCTTTCCTATATTCCTTCCGTTCCAGATTCAGTGGCAACCCTGGCCTATGTTGTTGGCAACGCTGGTTTCGATCAGCGGGGATAAGCAACGTGCGGTCTGGTCAGTAGTTGGATGGGTGACCACCTGGTACCAGCACACAGGTGCTGGGTGGGTTTGGTGGCCTTGCACCAGCACGGTGGTAGCTGGATGGGTGAAAGCCCGGTACCAACATTGATCAGATGTTGCCACACATACATGGGTTGGGTGAAATTTCCCTGGCTTGCCACCAGGGTCCAAGTAGCCCAGGAGTGTTGAACAAACTCCAATCCCTGTGTAGTTCCGTCTCACTCAGACGAAAATGAGTACCTGGAATCGTTGTGGCACAAATGAATCCAGGGACCTGATTGGTGGCTTCCTGCAACCAATCAAACACACGAGAATGAGAACTTGGCTAGCCACCAGGATTGCTCATTGGGCTGACTTGCTCTCGTGTTCGCCTTGTCCCACCCAGAAATAAAAGTGGGTACCTGGAGTGTAAAAACGGCCTTGGCATGGTCGTATCCTGTGGTAAATTTGACTACTTGTCTCATAATTTCTATATTCCTCCACCCATAAGTGTCTGTCTGTCCTGCCTGTCCCCCCATCCTAGCCCAAAACACAACTCACTCAGGTTGGGTTAAGCCCCTCGCCTTCATCTCCTACTACAATTCACTTCCTCACCTCCTGCTACTTCCTCTGTCCCAACTCTTGTATTCGAGGCATTGGGTGATCAAAATTATTACTTGTCTCATCATTTCTATATTCCTCCGCCGCCGCCAGATTCATTTACTCTCTAACTGTATTTCTAACTTCTATCTATTCTTCACCTATTATCACACACCCCAATACCCTCTAAGTTAACCCTCCAATAAGTCTTCCATTCCGAAGTCCAAAATTCTTCTTTATTCTATCTTTACTCTAGCCATGAGTCAGTCAGTCAGTCATAGTCGGTCACCAGGGCCAGACCAAAAAACAATTCAAGGAGAGAAACAATTTACCATTCCTCAGAACCAATATTCCGATGCAGTAATATCAAGGTGAGATGGCAACGATAGCAGGGGAGCCGAGCCTGGGAGTGCAGTACAGAAGGCTGTGACAACTGCTACCACCAACTTTATCTAAAACCCCGACCTTGTAGCCAAGTATCCAGGGACCTACGAATACCTGTCAGCAGTGCATGCTTTTTCTATGTTATTGCACAAGGAGAAGGATACAATCGGCCAAATAAGTGATGTCTCGGCACCAAGTATATTTTATTCAATAATTGGTATCATTAATATCTAAATATGATCTCTTGATTTCGAGTAAGATATACAAACATGTTACTGCACTTACCCAACCTACTCATC
This sequence comes from Paralithodes camtschaticus, assembly GCA_018397895.1. NCBI lineage: Eukaryota > Metazoa > Arthropoda > Malacostraca > Decapoda > Lithodidae > Paralithodes > Paralithodes camtschaticus. Next base: position 24,142 of record JAGKTK010011525.1, on the reverse strand, counting down.
ATCTGGCAGACATTAATACAGTACAGAGTGAACCAAACGTGATGACAGATGATACATGACTTATTAGTGCTACCGTACCCAGTGGTGGAGAAGAATAGTACAACATTCCCTCAACCCATGAACTGCTATAACCTGTGCAAAATATATGGTTCAAGTTGAGGGAGGGGGGGGGGGGGGGCGTTGGGGCATAAAGTGGGGGAGGAGTGGAGGATGGTGTATGGAGAGATGCCACTACTTTATATGTGTCACACAATTTTGAGACATTTCCCAGCACTGGCACAGTTTTTGACGGGTGTTTTTACATGTTTAAGTGCCGTGCTTCCAGAAGGACCGTCGCAGTCCCTGGGTTAACAATAAACTGCCTAGCCGAAGTAAGGCGAAGCGAGGGTGCCGAACAAGTCGGGGAGCAGAGGTGCCGGACCAGAGACAAGCTGAGTTCAGAGGTGGTGGCTGCAACCTGATACAGTATGTTTTTTAAAGATATTATGGGTCTGGAAGCTTTTAAGAAAAGATAAACATATTAGACGTCTTTTAGTTAAACCATTGCTTAAGGGGGTATGGTTCACTTTTTGGTCGAATTTTTCATATGTTAATTATATTTCTAGTTTCCTCCGTAGACCTCCATCAACCATTAGAAAAAAAAAAAAAAAAAATAAGATCCCCTCAAGATATATTTGTCCTGGCCAAGGCCAGTTCCTCCTAAATTAAATTACAGGTTCGCTATCGCTCGCCAGGAGAAAATCGACACCTAAATGACACAAAGTCTTAATATTGACTATGAAAAGGGGCAAAAGGTCCTACAACCGCCAAACTAATGGGCTGAACATCTTAAAATCTAGAAACTAAAGTGGCTAAGCATGAGGAAGAAGGGTGTCCATAAAAACCGACCATCTCCCTTTAAGCAAGAGAAAACTGGACAATACTTCAGAAGGCATCATAGCCTTATTGGGTATTGTAACCAAGGTGACATAGCTTAAGGGGGGTCACCTGGGTTTTTTTCTCTCCTTTTCTCTCTTTCTCTGACTTGTATCCATTTGGCCCCGTTCAGCCTACTGTTTTAAGATGTTTATCCCCATCCAGGTGTCGATTTATTCCTGGCGAGCGATAGCAAGCCAGCAGCATATGGAGACAGCAGTATGGAGACATACGGCTTCGCCGTCGAAAAATGTACAAAAAAGTGGTAACAGTGAGAGCACACAGGTTGGTTGAGCTCCTCAAAAGAGGGGATTTTCGGAGGGGTATCGTGGGGCTAAGTGACCCATATACGTATCAGCAGATCGGCGATGATACGGTGTTTCGGCACATAGTAAACAGAACGTAGTTTCTTGTTTAAACATCGCCCACAAAGCATATTTAGTTTAATCTTGAGAGTGTTATTACCAGTATCAGTGAGGGGACAAGGAGCCGTCAGGGACTAGCCCAGCCCTGCCCAGGCACCATAAACCTCCAGCAGTAACCACAAGGTGAGTGAAGTAACCGTTTATAGGGCAGGCAGTTTCACCCTTATGGTTCCCCACCATAGGCCTTATCTTCCATCTACCCCAAGGACCTGACCCTCGGTCTTTCAACTTCTCAAACAATTCTAACCATTATGAAGTACTTGCTATAAGGTCCATTTTTATTTCCCTCTCTCTAACCATTTAGGAAATACTTGCTACAAGGTCCATTTTCATTTCTCTCTCTCTCTCTCTCTCTCTCTCTCTCTCTCTCTTTCTCTCTCTCCTTTTTATCCTTAACATCTTTCCATCCACTTTCAATCACCGCACTTAACCGTCTCATTGTTATTATTTTTTGGTTTTCTATAACTTCAGATCACTTTTTATCATTTTAGTTATTTGTTTTTCCCTAACATCTTTCAATACCCAACCAGGCCAGCCCCCTCTCCAGCTCGCTTTCTTTCTCCTTCGCCCCCGCCCCTGCTCTCTCTCCCTCTCTCTCTCTCTCTTAACATTTTGTACAATTTAAGCATTTTTCCATAACTGCTGTCCTAGATTCGGTTACCCTCTCAGATCCTGGCTCTCGCTCACTCTCTGGCTCTCGCCCTATGTTGATGTTGACAGCATTATTAATATCCTAAGCATTTATTAATACTCAACATCAAGGTGGCGTCGCCAGTGTAAGTAATCATAGGATATAATTGGCGTGCTTCCCTTCAATCAGTTAGATCTTTTAGTTGTACCGGTGCCCAATGCCGAGGATTTATACATTTAACCACTTAGCTTTAGGAGAAGCAGGCCAATTGCCCATCAGAAAGGTTGACTGATATGTGAATTTGTATGCATCCAGCCAATTATACATTAATAACAACAGCAATAATCTAGATATGTGCCAGGAGAGATTTCCCGGGGTTTCTGAAACAAGGGAGACATGGTAAAAGATGGAAGCACCACGGGAAGATCAGGAGGACGGCTTGGTAGAGGCAGAGCAACGGATAATCTTGGAAGACTATGGCCTAGCAGATACTAAGTGTTTTAAGTGCAGAAAAACCAATGCAAGAAAGAATTCGCGAAAATGTTCCGGCTGTCTTAGATCTATCCATTTATCTTGTGCTAAGCTGACAAAGAAAACATCAGGAGAACAACCAAACTGGAAATGTCTCGCATGCCCAGGGCCCACTGCAGAGCCAACTGGGGCAACACCGGCAACACCGGTCGCCGACTTGACCCAACTTGTGACCAAATGGAAAGCGCGGATCCAGGTCCTTGCCCGGGTACCTAAAGGAGCCAGAATCCAAGTGGCGGAGGCCCTTACAACCATCATAAAGCAGGCCCTACTGCTCAAGACACCCCTCGCATGGGCACGGCTCCTGGGTTTCTCTTATGGGGCCCTCCGAAAACTACCCAGAACCAACATACAAGACCATCTTCAGGTTTCACTAGCCACCAGAGTGAAACGTCAAGTAGCACAGTATATGGATGGAAACAAACTGGTGGAACCCCCCGAACAGCAACCAAACAGGGCCCAGAAGCAACAGGACAAGGAAGAGGTAGAGGCTGAACAGCTACGTAAAAGGGTCGCGGCGAAGCTGGCGGATAGTGACATCAAAGGGGCCGTCAGACTGTTGTCCTCTTCAGAAGGTTTTGCTGGTCAAGGCACCGAAGTTGTTGAAGCCCTACAAGAAAAGCACCCACCTACACCTAGGGACCTAAACCTCCCCCCTGCCCCAAATGACCAGATGCGCCAACCTTTAGTTGTCACGAAGGAGCAGGTGGTTGCCGCAGTGACTTCATTCCCAGCAGGCTCAGCCGCGGGCCCAGATGGTATCCGACCCGCCCACCTCAAAGGCCTCTTGGGTCAGGGATCAGGAGCTGCTGGGGAGGCACTCTTGGAAACCCTCACCAAATTCATCAACATGGTTTTAAGAGGGGAAGTACCCGACTGTGCCATACCCCTATTTTTGGGGGCATCACTCTGTGCACTGGCAAAAAAAGATGGCGGTGTGCGCCCAATAGCAGTAGGGAACACCTTCCGCCGCCTTGCCACAAAGGTGGGTTTGAAACCACTCTCGAATGGCCTAGGTCAACACTCAAGACCAGTTCAACTAGGTTTCGGAACTCCAGGGGGGTGTGAAGCTGCTGTACACGCAACCCGCACCTACCTCAGCCAAGCCCAAGAAAAACGAGTGCTTCTAAAGATTGACATGCGGAACGCATTTAACAGCATTCGCAGGGATGTCTTACTCCGTGCAGCTCAAGAACACATCCCCACTCTGTACCCCCTACTTTGGCAGGCTTATTCCAAACCTTCAATCCTGATTTTTGGCGAGACGGTCATCCCATCAGCGACCGGGTTACAGCAGGGAGATCCAGGTGGTCCTGCTCTTTTCTCAATAGGGGTGGATGCAGCAGCTAACAAAGTAAGGTCAGAACTGAATGTATGGTACCTGGACGATGCAACCTTGGGGAGGTCAGTAGAGAACGTTCTAACCAACCTAAATAACATCGTAACTGACCTCGGCCAGGCTGGGCTAGTGATAAATGACACCAAATGTGAACTTGTCCTCCTCAACCACACACGTGAACAAGGAGAAGAGACTCAGGCCCTGTTTCGAGGCATATTGCCAGATGTAAAGATCCTTCAGGAGCACCAGCAAACCCTATTAGGTTCCCCACTAACTCTGGCAGCAATCCCACCAGCACTTCAAGTTAAAAAGGAGGAGCTTCAACGTCTCGTGAGTCGCCTGATACACATCGATGCCCACTCAGCTCTGGCCCTGCTCAAGAACTGTTTCTCCATCCCAAAACTCCAATACCTCCTGCGCATATCGATGACTTACACGAACAATGGTGGCCTCCAAGATTTAGACAGCATAATCCGAGAAGCAGTGACCAGCATCACCAACGTGGAGTTTAAAGAACGGGCCTGGACACAAGCCACCCTTCCTGTCCGCCTCGGGGGCTTGGGCATACGGAAAGCCTCGGATTTTGCCTCCCCAGCCTTTATCTCTTCACTCATCGCGACCAACGACCTTGTAGTGTCCATCCTTTCTTCTCAACCCGGAATGACACTTAATGGGGACATAACAGCAGCGATTAACACCTGGAAGGGAAGTACAGGAGTAGAGGAGGAGCCTCAGGGTACCTCCAGGAGCAAGCAGAAAGCGTGGGATACCATCTCGGCGAAGAAAACTCAAGAAAATCTCCTAACCAATGCAGACCAGGTTGCAAATGCACGCCTCCAGGCAGCCGCCCGTTCGGAGAGTGGCTTGTGGTTACACGCCATCCCCATCCCACCTCTTGGAACTCACTTGGATGCTGAAGCGCTCCGGGTTTCCATCGCGCTCAGAGTGGGTGCGGCAGTTTGTCACCCACACACTTGCAAGTGTGGTGGGGGGATGGATGCTAAAGGTCACTATGCCTTGTCATGTAATTACAACGCAGGCCGCCTGCCAAGACACTCTGCACAAAATGATGTCATAAAACGGGCCCTGCAGAGTGCTAACCGTGCATCAATCCTCGAACCACATGGACTTCACAGAGAAGACGGCAAACGGCCAGATGGGATGACCACTTTCCCTTACAAGAATGGCCGGTGCCTCGTGTGGGATGCCACAAGTGTTGACACTTTCTCCACAACCAACATAGCCAGAAACGCCGACGAAGCAGGTGAAGCCGCCCGGATAGCAGAAAATAAAAAGCGAGAAAAATATCAAGCCATCGCCAGAAATCATCAGTTCGAGCCCCTGGCATTCGAAACTTCAGGAGTCTTCGGCCCTACCACCCTTAAGATGGTGAATGAAATAGGCCGTAAAATCAGAGAAGTTTCAGGAGAACCCCGGGAAACCCTCTGGCTCAAGCAAAGACTAGGGATGGCTATCCTCCGGGGCAATGCCACCAGCGTCATGAGCTCAGTTCGACAGGACTGGGTCATGCCACTGTGTGAGGCCCGGGCAGGAGTGGTGTATCCGTAGTCTTTCCACAGTAGGGTAAAACAAAACATAAACTTTATTTGTATGTAACATGTGTGATGCACATAAATAAAAGGGGATGTGTCGGATGGTTGAAAGCCACAGTTGCTCGCGCGTTTGGGGCTAGCAACACGTATTATGAAAAACATGTATCCTCCTTCATTCACTGTCCCCCCCTTCACTCACTCAACCCCACAATTTGCCGGAGGATAACAGGTTTTTCACAATACGTAGACGGAGGTCTTTAACCCTTAATTAGCGGCGAGCAACATAAGTCGAGTTAAATAAAGCTGGACTATGTGGCGGCGCTCGACATAGGTCGAGTGGCAATTTCAGCACGTAATGTTACTGAGAGAGAGAGACAAGTGGTGGCAGGAGAGTAGCGAGCGTATGACTGCTCCAGACCACCGCGGCGAACCTACTGACACGAATCCCACCTCCCTCCTCCCTCTCTCACTCGCTATATACGGAATTGTATGGGGAAAGTGCCTAATTACATGCTTTTTGCACTCGCGTTGCACGGTTATTGCAAGAAAACTAGCCATCATAAAAGGATCGTTTTGGTGTCATTCGAAAGCTCTGTTTATGCCCTTTCAGGGATAGATACTTGTTTTACGTTCTGGGTCTTATTTAGGCATGAAAATTATCACGTAAACAGCCCTATTTTGGCTAAAAACACCCCGCTGGGCGGTACATATAAATAAACCGCATAGGCCGCTTGTAAAGGGTTAAAAAAAAAAAAAAAAAAAATATCCTGCTGACAAAAACATTATATGCTGGCTCGCTACCGCTAGCCAGGGAAATATCGACACCTGGATGGGGATAAACGTCCTAAAACAGAAGGCTGAATAGGGCCGAATGTGTATAACCCAGAGAGAGAAGGAGAGATAAAACAAAAACGAGGTGGGCCCCCTTAACAACATTAGCGCATTTGTGTATAATAATTCATTCATATTTAACCCACAAGTAATTCCTTTAAGATATGCACATGTATTTTTGTCACATTAATAATATTGTAAATTTGATTTGAGCTTTAAAGGGGAATGTTTTTGTTTTTTGTTTTTCTGGCCCTCTTCTCCTTCATGCTTAACCCCATTGTTTTTCAGATTGTAAGACATTCGGCCCATTTGTTTGGCAATTTTAAGACCTTTCACCACATGATTGTGTTAATAGTATGACCTTTTGTGCCATTTAGGTGTCAATTGTTTCCTGGCGACCGATAGCGAGCCTATAATTTAGGAGGAACCGGCCTGCAGCCGGAAATTTTTTCTACCGAAAAATGTACGAATTTATCTAGATGGGGGATCTTGGGGATGTTTTGTTTAAGCTTGATGAAAATCTAGGGATATTTTGTGTTATTGTATTTGTGTGTTCATTGTTGATTTGTGTTGTGTTGTGTTGTCCTTATTCGGGCTCTGTCTCGAGTTGGCCACCCCCAGTAAAAAAAAAAAAAAAAAAAAAAATAGGGAATGGGCCCGAGAAAATAGATAGATAGAATCAATAAAACACTATATCGACCCATAAATATACCCTACCTTCCTAAATATTGTGCAAATATATCCTGTTCCCCATTCTCATATTCCAGTTTCCTGTCATGGTTGTGTGTGCGAGTACCTGTGAAGAAAACAGCGGGAGACTAATTAATGTTTGCAGGTATAGTGGGGTCCCACACCAGTAGCTATCTATCTATCTATCTATCTCTCACTCACTAACTCACTCACTCTCTCTCTCTCTCACACACACACTCTCTCACTCTATCTATCTATTTCTCTTGGTTCCCTCTACACCACCTCATAACACCATACCATCCCTAAACCACACCACTATTTCCTACCAGACCTCCCCCTCCCAGACCCAGCATAGCTCACCACCTGCCCACCTACAACCGACACGTAACTCCACCCCCCTGCAGGCCTCACCCACCCATACACAAAGCCCACTATCAACCACAACCACACTTATCTCACCACATAACCCCTCGCAGCCCCAGCCACACCTACTGGGGTTGTCTACACCAGTGTGCAGATATTATCTGGAAAGAAGGTGCTACTTTGGTCAAAAGGGCCAATATAATGGGAAGTCATGTAGATTTGCTCATCCCAAAATTTGCAACAACATAACCAGTCATGGAAAATGTAGATTTGGTGAAACCTGCAAATACCACCACCCATCCCTTTGCAAGACATCACTTGAGAACAAGACCTGCTACAATATGAAATGCCCAGCTTTTCATATTAAAGGGACTTGGAGATATGCTAGACCTAACACGAATGGTAGCCCAAAAAACGCTCTAACTATGCGAGGACGAGACAGAGGAAAAAGGCAAGGAGGGAAAGGGCAGACGAAGATGAAGAGACTGAGGGAGATGGAAGAGCACATAGAACACCTCGAGCACCTCCTGGCCTCCCAAGAGTGGCAAATACATCCCGAAGACTATTAGGTACACATAGTACTCCAAACAATCTCTCCCCAATCTTGTTTGCAAATATCCAAGGCCTAAAAAATAGAACCACGAACAAAGTACCATTTATTAGGGGCCTGCTAGAAGAAGGAAACGCTATATTTACGGCTCTCACAGAAACTCACATTACAGATGAGGAAGATAGTGAGGTATGGATTCCTGGTTACAACCTACATAGGGCGGACAGAACGCATAGATCACATGGAGGTGTAGCCTTGTACATCCATGACTCACTGATATGTACTGAATTCCTAAATAACAGTAATGAAGTGGTGGAAATACTTGGAGTTAAAATAGAATCCCTAAATTTAGCAGTTATTGTTACATACAGGCCTCCAGACTCATCCCGAGAAGAATTCAAAACCCAGCTCAACAAAATAAAATCAGAAGTGGAAACCCTGGGGAACCCAACACCAAATATTATATGGCTAGGAGACTTTAACCTACCAAACATTAAATGGAGACAACTAGAAAACCAGTTAGTGGCAAACAACATCGGAGAAGCAAATACGAGAGAGCTTTTTGAACTTTGCGATTTGTTTAGTCTTACCCAACATATTGCTGAACCCACACGGGAAAACAATATCTTAGACCTGGTCTTCACTAACAACGACTCTCTAGTACACAGCATTAACATATCGGACACAACATACTCATATCGTAAATTAATTGAGATCAAAACAACCTTAGAAAGTGTACAGACAACCTCAGAATCGAGAACAAAAACCGGCCCCTTCAGTAAATTTAACTTCAATAACAAAAACATTAGGTGGGAAGAGGTAAATCAAGAAATGGAGGAAATAGACTGGGAAGATTTAATGAATAACCTGACACCAGCAGAATGTCTAGTCTTAATAACAGAAACCATGACCCAAATCTGTAGCCACCATATACCTGCAAGACAAACAAAACGAAGAAGCAAACAAGATCGGGAAAGGAGGAGGCTGTACAGAAGAAGAAAATTACTCACACAAAGACGCACACATCAAAATCTACAGGATAGGCAAAAGGCCGAAATAGATAGAGAAATTGTGGAAATTGAACAAAGGCTAAGAATATCATATGAACTACAACATATGGAAGAGGAGAGGAAAGCTATTGCAGGTATAAAGGAAAATTCCAAATACTTCTTTTCATACGCCAAACAAAAGGCTAAAACAACATCAAACATCGGCCCACTGAGCAAAGGGGATGGCTCTTTCACAGGGGACAAAAAGGAAATGAGCAAACTCTTAAGCAGGCAGTATGAAATGGCATTCTGTGAGCCTGATGAAACAAAAGTCATCAGAGACCAAAATATATTTTTCATGGAAACCTCCCCCACGGAAACCCCTCAGATGCTGGATATTGATTTCGGTCCAAAAGACATAGAAGAGGCCATTTCCAACATGCCATCCCACTCGGCACCAGGCCCGGACTCATGGAATTCGATCCTAATGAAGAAATGTAAGGAAAACCTCTCAAAACCCCTGGCTATAATGTGGAGAAGGAGTCTAGACACTGGTGACATACCAGATAGCTTGAAAAACGCAATAATTGCCCCACTGCATAAAGGAGGGAGTAATGCACTACCAAAAAACTACCGCCCGGTAGCTCTAACCTCTCACATCATTAAAGTTTTCGAACGAGTCCTGCGAAGAAAAATTTCAACATTCATGGAGACAAATGAACTACACAACACCGGTCAACATGGGTTCAGAGCGAGAAGATCATGTCTCTCACAACTTTTGGAACACTATGACAAAATTCTTAAAGCGCTAGAAGAAAAGAAAAACGTGGATGTCATTTACACCGATTTTGCTAAGGCATTTGATAAATGTGACCATGGTATAATAGCCCACAAACTGAAAGCAAAAGGTATAACTGGGAAAACCGGACGGTGGATATACAATTTCCAGGGAAAACAACATGCAATTCAATGAGGAAAAATTCCAATTAATACGGTACGGAGATAATAATGGTGTTAAAGAAATTACAAATTACTTAACAGAATCTAACCACATAATAGAACGGAAAGACAGTGTGAAAGAGCTTGGGGCATTAATGTCTGAAAATATGGGTTTCAAAGTACATAACCAGGTCAAAGTGGCGGCTGCGAAACGTCTAACGGGTTGGATTCTGCGTACTTTTAAAACACGCGGTGAAGTACCTATGATAACGCTCTTCAAATCTCTAGTGCTACCGTGGCTTGAATATTGTAGCGTATTAACATCCCCATACAAAGCAGGTAAAATAAATGACGTAGAGAGTGTACAAAGAAATTTCACTTCGCATATAAGTTCGATAAAACAGCTACACTATTGGGAGCGTTTAAGAGCACTGAATCTGTACTCACTGGAACGTAGAAGAGAACGTTACCTAATAATATACACATGGAAAATCGCAGAGGGTTTAGTACCAAACCTACATACTCCGATAGTCATGAAATTCAGTGATAGGAGAGGCTGGGAATGCGAAATCCCCCGGATGAATAACAGGGGTGCTATGGGCTCTCTGCGAGAGGGCTGGTTATCACACAGAGGCCCACGTCTCTTCAACAAACTCCCACGGCGAGTAAGAGACATGAGGGACGTCTCGTTAGACAGCTTCAAGAGAGCCCTGGATGTCGAACTGCAAAAGGTGCCAGACGAGCCCATCCTCGCAAGGGAGCGAGCTGTCGCTTCAACCAGTCTACTGCACCAAATCACCACCCAAAACGAGGGGCGTCGCGCTCCTTGGTGCCGGTAGAAGAGTGGCGAACACATCAAAAGGTATCAAAAGATAAGGGTGGGTAGGTGTAGGAACATGTTTGTATTTCTCACTTAAAAGGAAGAAATCATGTGTAAATGTTGATAACACCAATTATTGATTAAAACGTAATTGGTGCCGAGACATCACTTATTAGGCCGATTGTACATACTATCAAAAGGACATGTATAAAGCGGAGAGCAACAACAAAGATTCCTAGACTAAGAAACAAGTCATAGGGAGAACGTCTAAATCATTTTAGCTTAAGGAGGTAGTGCTTGGTTTTTGGTCTATATATTTATATATTCGATTTATTTTTTAGTTTCCTTGCTAGACCTCCATCAAACTTAGAAAAACACTCCCTAGACCCCTTTTCAAGTTAAATTTGTAAATTTGTCGGTAGAAAATGTTCCGGCCGAAGGCCGGCTTCTTCTAAAATTAGAGGCTCGCTTTCGCTCGCCAGGAAAAAATCGACACCTAAAGGGCACGAAACGTCTTAATATTGACAACAAAATTAGGCGAAAGGTCTCAAAATCGCCAAACTAACGGAACGAACGTCTTAAAACCTCAAACTATTATGCTAAACATGAGGGAGAAGGGGGTCCAGAAAAAGCGAGTATTACCCCCTTAAACAATGCACAGGTTAAGAGGGGACCTAATCCAAGTATTTAGAATTATAAGTAACACCCCGTTCTTAACATTATTCATCAATTACAAACCCCAATGTACTTGAATAAACTAATGAAAGCATATGGTCCTCCCGGGATTCGAACTCGGGACACCATACCTTATAAAAGGTATTGACAATATGGATGTCAACAAATGCTTCACAATCGATCATGGGTCACTAAAGGAAATTATTGTAAGATAATTTAAAAGTCTTTTAGCTCACATGAGGATGTTTGTGTTGTTAACCTGTACGGTATCGTTGACGTCCTTTTCATTATATTCCCGAAACTATTATGACATTTGATTTAGCTTAGGAAGGATATCTACACATTTAGCTTAGGAAGGATATCTACACATTTAGCTTAGGAAGGATATCTACACATTAATAAGCTACAGACACTCTCCATGAATCCTTTTAGCTACCATATATCCTTCCTAAGCTTCATAAGATCGTCTAAATGTAGCTAAAATCAAATATAAAAGACGTCGCCGGTACAGAATGGGTTAATCGTGTAGTAAAGGCTCTGTCTCGAGTCGGCCACCCCCAGAAAAAAAGGAAAAAACAAAAGAAAAACAAATGGGGAATGGGTCTGAGTACATACATACATACATACATACATACATACATACATACATACATACAGTAAACCTATGCAATGGACTACCTCGTCATTTGAAGTACTTTTGAAACTTTCAAATTCCGACTAGATATGTGTATCTTTCTTTAAGGGGAGTCACCTGCTTTTTTCTCTTTCTCTCCTTTTCTCTCTTTCTCTGGCTTGTATCCATTTGGTCCCATTCATCCAACTGTTTTAAGACGTTTATCCCCATCCGGGTGTCGATTTCTTCCTGGCGAGCGATAGCGAGCCAGCATTGTATGGAGAAAACCGGCTTCGCCGGACACATTTTTCTTTTGAAATTGTTTAAATTAAGCTTGCTATAAAACAAAAATATATATATGCTGGCTCGCTACCGCTCGCCTGGAAAATATTGACACCTGGATGAGGGTAATCGTCTTAAAACAGTAGGCTGAATGGGGCCGAATGTATACAAGCCAAAGAGAGAGGGAGAGAGAGATACATAAAAAGCGAGGCTGGCCCCCTAAGCTGCGTTTACAAACGATTAACACCCCTTTTTACTCTGCTACCATTACCTTTTGTTCAGATAGGTTGGGTAGTTTAGCTACAAGCAGCTTCGTAAAGATCAATCTGTTTCTTGCTTTGTACTCTCTCCTTTTCTGTGTGTGTGGGTGTGCCTAATCAACTCAGAAACTTATTACGACTTCGATTACCTCGGCAGATTGAAATTTCCGCTTGAAAGACACCCTCTCAGTACTAAATAATCATCTTGGAGCAAGCGATGATGGAATTCCAATATAACTCGAGGATGCCAACACTACAGACGTTCCCTGGCAGCAGTCGACCTGGAAAGAGTCCGCAGTAGAAGGACACCAAATAACTAATTGCGAGTTTCAGGCTATAAGGAAGTTTAAATCGTAAATATCGATATCAACAGCTCCAACTTCCTTATAGCCTGAAACTCGCAAGTGGTCAATTGACTACTTGCGAGTTTCATTCTATAAGGAAGTTAGAGCTGTAGACATCGATATTTAGCAGAATGATCAGCTAAAATACGGTCAAAATGCATATACATATACATAAAACTTAGTTGATCATACTTTTTGTCCATCAGAAACCCACATTATTATTGGATTTATCTTTAATATCGATGTTCACGTCTCCAACTTCCTTACAGACCACAACTCGCAAGTGGTCAATTAACCCCTTCTGTACCGGCACCATCATTTTAAGAGGGATCTGTGCTAGTAGAAGGGGTTAAGTGAGATAGTCCAAATCCTGTTAATTGCTGGGGGCCCTTTCTAAACTGAATATAATCGTCAGATGGGAGCCATACTAAAACTAAAAAGACGGCACCGTACTGAAAGGGTTAATTTCTTGAGAAGCTCCCTGCGAAAGTAGTAGAGGCATAGAGGTTGTAAACACAGATATAAAACAAAAGTTAAGGGGGGCCACCGGATTTTTATTTTATCTTTCTTTCCAGTTTTCTCTTTCCCTGGCTTGTGTCCATTCGGCCCCATTCAGCCAACTGTTTTAAGACGTTTATCTCCATCCAGCTGTCGATTTTTTCTTGGCGAGCGATAGCGAGCCAGCATTGTATGGAGAAATCCGGCTTCGCCGGAGAAATTTTCTATCGAAAAATGTACCAATTTAGCTTGTTGTAAAAACAAAAATATATAAATGTTGGCTCGCTACAGCTCGCCAGGAAAATATTAACACCTGGATGGGGGTAAACGCCTTAAAACAGTAGACTGAATGGGGCCAAATGGATACAAGCCAAAGAGAGAGGGAGAGAAAGAAAACAAAACAGGTGGGCTCTCGTAAGTGATGTACAGCTACTGACGAAATTCTGGCGATTTTCTTTATGCAAATATAGCCATTTAGATTGATGCTCAGATCAAATGAGCTTTATATATAAATATAAATACATAATAAATACATAATAAATACATAATATGTATTAATTAATATATAGCTGATACAATCTCATCATCAAGCTAAATGGATGTATTTGCGTTAAAAAAATCGTAAGAGCTCAGGAACAAATGTCAGTAGCTGTACAGTAGCGCTAATAAGTGATGTCTCGGCACCATGTATGTGTTGATCAATAATTGGTTTCAACAATATCTAAGCTTCATTTCTTCATATCGAGTGAACTATACAAACATGTTCTACACTTACCCACCCTATTCAACATCTGACAGACATTAATACAGCACAGAGCGAGCCAAACGTAATGAGAGCTGGGACTTGACTTATTAGCGCGACTGTACACCATGTTGTAAATAACGCACACACTTACGACGATAATGTACAATAGATGTGCAGGAAACGTATCTACAAACTAATGAGATCGAGTTAAGGGGGCCCACCTCGTTTTTGTTTTATCTTTCTCTCCCTCTCTCTTTTGCTTGTATCCATTCGGCCCCATTCAGCCCCATCCAGGTGTCAATATTTTCTTGGCGAGCGGTAGCGAGCCAGCATATATATATATATATATATTTTTTGTTTTACAGTAAGCTAAATTTGTACATTTTTCGATAGAACAATGTCCCCGGCGAAGCCGGACTTCTCTATACAATGCTGGCTTGCTATCGCTCGCCAGGAATAAATTGACGCCTTGAGGTGATAAACGTCTTAAAACAGTTGGCTGAATGGGGCCGAACGAATATAAGCCAGAGAAAGATAAAAAAAAAAAAAAAGTAACCCCCCTTAACTGCATTATCAGTGAAATATAGAAGAGGTATACATGAACTTGATGCTCAACATAACCAACACAAATCCAGATTAATACAGTTGATAACAAACTTACAATTATGCAGGTGCATAAGCGGTATATATACTAATTGCTACTAGGTACCAAAGTATACGGCCTCGACTTTAATGCCATCATTGTATGGAGAAATCCGGCTTCGCCAGAGACATTCTTTTATCGAAAAATTTACAAATTTAGCCTGCTGTCAAAAACATTATAAAACAATATGCTGGCTCGCACACCTGGATGGGGATAAACGTCTTAAAACAGTAGGCTGAATAGGGCCGAATGGATACAACCCAGAGAAAGAGACAAACAAACGAGGTGGGCCCCCTTAACATGGTATCCAGGACCTCACCACGCCAATCGATTGAATGAGCAGTTATAGTCCTTTTCATTTTAGGTTGGGCAGAAACCTCTAACCTCTGTAACTTAAAAAGGGCTAGACCAAATATGCTATCAAGGTACACAAATATTCCCTAGCTAGGTCTTCCTATTTGGTAGAAATATTTACTCAATTACTGTAGTCCTTTTTGAGTTATGAGAGGTTAGGAGTTATGATTTCTGGCCAACCCATAATGAACGGACTATAGTGACTAAAGCCTGATCAACATTCGATGATCAAAATTTGTCTGGCAACATTTCTGGAATAGTTTGTGCTGGTATCGAAAACTAGACTGATAATTAATAGATGAATTTAAGCAACAGCAAAATATTAAATGTTTACCTCATAAGCTGCCAGACCAGTGTTGAGGATTAATGTTGAGTGAAAAAACGCTCGTGTGATACCGGCTTAATACAGAAATCGTACCTTAAGTATTGTAAGACTCGAACACCAACGTAACATGGTCATTTTGGTGTGGTTTCCAATAAGGGGTTAGTAGAGGACAAGGACGTTAGCCTATATTAAGGGGAGGCAGGTTTTGTTTTGTTTTAGTCCTCTTCCTCCGTCATGTTCAGCCCAATTAGTTATGAAATTTCAAGACATTCGCCCCATTAGTTTGGCGATTTTCAGACCTTTTGCCAAATTTCTTTGCCAATATTAAGACTTAGATGTCGATTTTTTTCCTGGCGAGCAATAGCGAGCCTGAAGAGGAATCGGCCTTGCCGAGACATTTTCTACCGAAAAATGTACACATTTACATCGAAGGGGGGTCTTGTGGGTGTGTTTTTAAGCTTAATAGAGGTTTAGAGAGCAAACTAAACCCCTGACTTAAATCACTGAGCCGAACCAGTCACTTATGCTGCACAATACCGTCAGAGCTCCCTTAAACATATATTCCTGGGATCTGTTTAGGTACCATATAAAGGTGTTGACCAAATTTCGTCAATCCATTTATACAAACACACTAACAGACAGGAATGAAACCAATGCCTGCCGACAACGGTACACATGGTAAAATGTGAATATGATAAGTTTGAATAATGACTTGAAGGGGGTAGTGCTTGTTTTGTTGGCCTATGTATATACTTGAAGGGGGTAGTGCTTGTTTTGTTGGCCTATGTATTATACTTGAAGGGGGTAGTGCTTGTTTTGTTGGCCTATGTATTATACTTGAAGGGGGTAGTGCTTGTTTTGTTGGCCTATGTATATATTTATTAACTTTATTTTTCAGTTTCCTCGCTAGCCCTCCATCAAGCTTAAAACCAAAATAAAATAAACCCCCTTTCAAGATAAATTTGTACGTTTTTCGGTAGAAAAAATCCCGGCCAAAGGCCAGTTCCTTCTAAAATTACAGGCTCGCTATCGCTCGCCAGGAAAAAATCGATAGCTAAATGGCACGAAAGGTCTAAAAAATTACATAACTAATGGGGCATAAGGTCTTAAAATAGCCAAACTAACGGAATGAACGTCTTAAAATCTCAAAACAAATACGCTAAACATGAGGGAGAAGAGGGTGCAGAAAAAGCAACTACCTCTCCCTTCAGGGGGGTCATCGTTTTTTTGTTTAACTTTCTCTCCTTTTCTCTCTTTCTCTGGCTTGTATCCATTCGGCCCCATTCAGACTACTGTTTTAATACGTTTATCCCCAGTCAGGTGTCGATTTCTTCCTGGCGACCGATAGCGAGCCAGCATTGTATGGAGATATCTGGCTTCGCCGGAGACATTTTTCTATCGAAAAATGTACAAATTTAGCTTGCTGTCAAAATAAAAATATATATATCCTAGCTCGCTACCGCTCGCCAGGAAAATATTGACTCATGGATGGGGGTAAGCGTCTTAAAACAGTAGGCTGAATGGGGCCGAATGGATACAAGCCAAAGAGAGAGGGAGATAAAAAGAAAAACAAGCGAGGTGGGCTCCCTTAAGGGTGTGGGGAACTTATCTCCGCGGAAATTGGTTCCATGTAAAATACACGTAGCTAATTTGTTATCCATAATGACATCAATTAATTCTGAGCAAAATATGAATATTTACTCATTATATCGGAAATTAAACAAACATAGACACACACTGTCTCTCTCTTTAGTGGGTGGGGGAGAGCCTTCTGCTTTATTATGCTTGAAAATGCTATGTTAGCATTAAGTCCGGATTGCCCAGTAGGGACCGCAAGGTGTGTGCAGTGTGTGTATCTATGTAATTATATGCAAGTGTGTGTGTGTGTGTGTGTGTGTGTGTGTGTGTGTGTATGGGCTTTATCGGATCTCTCTCTCTCTCTCTGGTAAACTTTGCGTTTCTGTTCGTAATTAACTCAGAAAAGTAGAAGGACTTGATTACAAAGTTCTTCAATTCCGTCCTCTTTTCTAATTACTCCAATACTCCAAGTTTTTAAAGGGCTAGTGCTTGTTTTTTTGGTCTATATACTGTACTGTATATACGTTTATTAATTTATTTCTGAGTTTCCTCGCTAGACCTCTATCAAGCTTGGAAAAAAATAAACCTAAACCCCCATTCAAGATAAATGTGTACATGTCCCGGCCGAAGGCCGGTTCCTTTTAAAATCAGAGGCTCGCTTTCGCTCGCCAGGAAAAAATCGACATCTAAAGGGCGCCTAAGGTTAAACAAAAAAAGACAACGAAATGAGGGGAAAGACCTCAAAATCGCCAAACTAACGGAGAAGAACGTCGTAAAACCTCAAAACGAATATGTTAAATATGAGGGAGAAGGGGGTCCAGGAAAAGCGAGTAGTACACCCTTAAAGCATGGTTCACACATACAAGAGTCGGTGCCCAGTCCAGCACGAGTGAGGACATTTTCAGATTCGGCCATGACTCTTGCATACTCTTCGTGACTCTTCATGAATCGTGTTACACTCGTGTGAGTCGTGTTGGTATCGGGGTGTGTCCTGGGGACTCCTGACGTGGCCTAGAAATTTCATGCCTGCATGAAATGTCTTGTCCCCGTCAAGAGTCCGAAAGACACACGTGTAGACACGTGTTGACTCTTGTTGACTCTTCGTGACTTGTTGAACTCTGCATAACTCTTCGTGACTCTCCCTTGTGACCCAACTTCTTCAAAATATAATATTAAACCATATTTAACTATATGAAAACTTAGAAATTGCAAAAACCCTTTAGAAAACAGATTGAAAACATCGTAACTTCGGTGACCCTTTAAAAAACAGAGACCGCTAGTGTTATTTGTGTACACTTCATATTATAATTTTCCCTGTCATCTGCTTTCTCTCTCTCTATTACTTATATTTCTATCTACTGTATTCATTTCCATCTGTATCTAGCTATCTCCCTTATTTATCAGCTTTTATATTTGTTATTTGGTCTCTATGGAATCTGTTAATATTTTCTGATTTGATGGGCTAAATAAACTTTTTATACCACTAACACATAACGAGCAAAATGACACAAGTCGATTAAAAAAATGTAAAAAATTATGTACCCGATTCTTCAGTGAGAAGTGAAAGCGATCGATAGCATAACGTGAGCAAAAATAAGCTTGTTATGAAACAGCTAGAGACTTATGAAACAGAGACTTAACTTTCTGAAACGAAAACATTTCAAATAGCCTACATCGGCTTGAAGAAAAGACCGGGAAAATGTATATAATATTCTTTTGTCATAATAATTATTTATGTAATGGTAGGACATTATTAAAACGTCAATAAAAGTAAAGTAATGGTGTGTAATAGGGGAGAGCATAGGGTGCATCTAGATGTGAGGCTGGATGGGGAGATATTGGATCAAGTAGAGTGTTTTAAATATCTAGGAGGAACGATAAGCAGGAGTGGAGGTGTGGAAGTGGAGGTAAAACAGAGAGTGTGTGAAGGAAGGAAGGTTTTCGGAGCAATGGGAAGTATGTGGAGGACGAGAAATCTCGGAGTGAAAGTAAAAAGTGCACTGTATCAAGGAATTGTTGTGCCAACAGTGATGTATGGGGCTGAGACATGGGCTCTGAAGAAGAAGGAGAAAAGATGGCTGGATGTGATGGAGATGAGCTGCTTGAGGAGTATGTGTGGAGTTACTCGTAGAGACAGATTGAGGAATGAAGAGATACGTAGGAGAGTGGGCAGCAGGAACATTTGTCAGCCAGAGTGGACAGAAGGGTGCTGAGCTGGTATGGTCATGTTGAACGAATGGGAGATGAATGGCTTTCAAAGAGAATATGTGAGTCAGGTACAAGGGGAGATAGAAGGGCAGGAAGACCCCCATTGAGATGGAGAGACTGTGTAAGAAAGGCTTTGGATGATAGAGGAATGACTATAGATCAGGCAGGGGAAGTGGTGGTGGACAGGAGTGAATGGAGAATGCTTGTGAATAGTTGAGTGAACACATGGTCATTTGGAGTAAGGGGTCGGGCGCAAGTTGGACTAGATAATAGTCCATCAGGCGCCTGGCCCGGGGAGATGATTAATATGAAGGGTGCGCCTGGAAGTGTGGTGGGAGGGCTTGTGGCTTTGGCTCCGCTGCATGTCTGCCTGCCGAGATTGGAACCTCTCCGGGTGGTCGGGGGCCGGGGGAGTGCTGGAGCGACCTTGGTGACCCTGGTCTCTGGGTCTTCTCCTGGGTGACCTGGATGTGTGTGAGTTTGTGCTTTTTATCTGTGTTTATTTGTTGTTTTATGTTGTTTTTGTGTTTTCCCTGTTCTTGCTCTGTCTTGAGTCGGCTACCTCCAAAATGGGGATTGGGCCTGAGCATATAGATAGGACATTATTTTGTTCATTTCCACGGCATTAGAAACTAAACAATTATTAAAATGACATCAAACAACATATAATTCTGTCCATTAATAAGGGAGATAATTAGATAATGGAGATGATAGATCGAAGGTTGTTAGGTCCAAGTGAGCGTAAAATGTGCGAATTATGAAATAAGCCTATTCTCTCTGAAAATATAAGGAGTCGGAATCATACGTTCAGCCTAACATAAAAGATAGGGGGAATGTTTTTATTTGCTGGGTTTTTTTCATAATAATTATTAATGTAATGATAGGATAGTATTTTTGTCCTATCTATAGCATTAGAAACTAAATAATGATTAAAAACATGAAACAACAAATAATTGTGTTCATTAATAAGGAAGATAATTAGATACAGAAGATAAATACAGTAGATTGATAGAGGGGAAGAGGTCATTCGGTCTATGCAAGAAGCAAGCGATAATGTGCGAGACAATTTATTAACTTGTTAGCGCTATTTCTGTTCTTCATATATTGTTTCTATATATTTGTACTAGGCCTTATATACTTTTTACTTACTATTTTCTATCTGTCTATTTTCCTTCTGGGGACGGTAGGCTAGGAATCCTCTTCCCGTTGTAAATTTCATCTACTAGACGAGACAGAGAAAGGGGTGAGGGAACGGGAAAGTGGTACCAAACCATAAAAATTGGAACTTTAAATGTTGTTTCTGTTCGGTCTGTTTCGAGTCGGTCACCCCCAGCTACGGGTGTGGATGAGTATATACAGTACATACATACACACATACATACATACATGCCGGTACATTTACTTTTAGTAATGTCCGATGTCAACCGAAATTACATACGAAGTCACCCCATTAAATCTGGGAAACATGAAAAGTATCTTGTAATGGCCATAAGCAGTATACTATGGACTTTGGGGGAAAAGTAATTATGTGTATGGCCTCTCACATAGTTGTAGAACAAGCTGGTGTAGGTCAATTGTCTTCACACCATCCCATTACTTACGGGTCGGTAGAAGTTTGACACGCATACAAAAAATGTGTTTTCTTTGTTTCATATTCACTCATTTTTCCCTCACATTACGTAAATGGGTTTACATTATAAGTTTATCCTACATTTAGTTACAACATTCCTCTTAAATACTACACATTTGTTTTTCACAACCCAATTCTCCTTTCTCTCTATTCTACATTTTGTTTACATATAATCCAAAATGGTTGAAGTTGTTCACCTGTCCGATGACACCCCAGATGACGGCACTCTTCGTGACTCTTGTTACACTCTTGTTGAATCTTGTTACACTCTTGTTACACTCTTGTTGACTCGTGTTGACTCGTAAAGACACTTTGTTTTCGTACCCTGGAATTTGACCGTTATTTTTCAAATTTCCTCAACTCGCGTTGGGTTTGTGTTACACTCTTCGTGACTCTTGTTGACTCTCCGTGACTCGTACTGACTCTTGGATGAACACGTACCGACTCTTGTTGACTCTTGGTGAATCGGGAACAGTGACCTACTCGGGCTGGTTCTTGCCAGAGTCACCCATCGTTCACTTGTGCTGGACTTGGGCACCGACTCTTGTATGTGTGAACCATGCTTAAGTATGCGCATGTTTGTGTTTGTGTGTGTGTGTGTGTGATTGTGTTGTATGAGTGTATTTATATTTGTGTATGTGATTGTATTGATATGTGTGTGTGTTGTCTTTGTGCGTATGAGTGTTTATGCCTAAATGTGTGTACAGTAGGCTAGTGACTGTGTTTGTATATGTGTGTGTTCAAGTGTGTGTGTGATTTTGTCGATGTGTGTGTGTGTGTGTCTTTGTGTGTGTGCTTGTTTGTGTGTACAGTATGTTAGTGTTTGTGTGTGAGTGTGTGTTTTTGTTTCTGTGTGTGTGTGTGTGTGTGTGTCTATAGTCTATTCACTATAACAAGGCCAAAATTCATGACCCTTATCCACCTGTAACTCAAGAAGGGCTAGAGCAAATAGGCTGTATACTTATTTTCACACCTATTTGCATACTGTTCTAGACTTGTTTGAGTTGCAAATAATTAGGTGTTAAGATTTGCGTTCCAATTGTAGCGAATATAATATAGGTGTGTGTGTGGGTGTGTGTATCTGTGTGTGTGGTGTCTGTGTGTGTATCTGTGTGTGTGGGTTTGTGTGCGTGTGGGTGTATATTATCAACTCGGTAATGTAGCACGACTTTGATTACAAAATTCTCCAATTCCATATTCGTACCGTGTTCAGATAAACACTAGTGTGTGTGGGAAAGAGAACGATTACTGTAGTTTTTTGGAATGCTATTCTCACTTTTATTCATATGAACATGTAAGAAATATAATTGTTAGGACAATACTGTGTAGGCTACATATAATATTGAGAGAGAGAGAAAGAGAGAGCAAATGTAATAATAAAGTAGATGTGCATTTTTCGCAAGAAAAAAAGAAAAAAACATAATTACAAAACTGCATACCCAAATCTGCGACCTATTGGTAATAACGGCTTATATATATACCGTATATATATACAGTATATAGTAAAATAACCAAATTAACAAAATACCCCCACCACGAACAAACTGAAAACAACTGAAGAACGAGAAACTGATAACAAACTAGTCCCGAAAGAAAATCAACAGAGAAAACGAACTAAGAGAGAAGAGGAAGGAGGAACTAAAGCAGAACCAATAACACCGAAGGTGGGAACAGCAACAAACAAAATACGCACGATGCCCCGCATACCAAAATTGCCCTGCATCACCCACGGAAGAAACGAGAACAAGAATACTAAACCAGAGTCACACACCAAGAAGATAAATACATCAGCAGCACCAAAAGACACGCAAATAGTGAAACCATGTGTACAAGATAACCAACAAATTAATACCAGTAATACCTGCATCTATAAGCAAGTTATCACATCTCACACGCCCTCTATGAACACCGGACGAGACGCCAGAATTGCCACCATAACACCCGAGCTTTCAAAAACAGCGGGCAAGATTATAACCAAAATACCACAACACCACGAGGCTCCCAGGAAAAAATAATATTCAGCCAAGGAGAGAAGGACCAACATCACCATAAGAAGAGAAGTCATTTACGCCCTTCTTCCACCCAAAAACCGAATCACCTGCCCGCAAATTTCTAGGGGTCCCTCCTAATCCCCCTAGATCCGCCCCCTACTGGACTTATGACATTTTGACCCATGCACACCTACCCTGGGACATCTCAGCCAAAGTCGTCACTATTCCGACGAAACCTGAACAAGGCAAGCAATTCTAGGGCTTCATAACGCTGGCATACTAGTGGTTTAGCCCTAAAATTACCCTCCCATTCAAATAGTTGACGGAAGTCATGACGAATATCTCTACAGGTCTAAGGAGTTCTTTTCCCTATTGAGGAATTATTGTTATCGCATACCATGGTTTAGGGAATAACATTAAGGTCCCCAATAGGCTGCACTTTTAATACTAGAATTATAACCTCGCGGACATGTCCCCACCTTACTTCTTTTATTAAATCCGCACTCTACAAACTACCGAGAGATACTTGTCATGGCAAGGTCATTTGACTAGTTTAGGGCTTTGCGAGAAACTGTCACCCGGCAATCAGCATATAGAAGTCCTTAGTGCATCTGTCCAACACCATGGTAGCAGACACTTGCAATTAAAAGGTTTAAACACCGCCCCGAGTTCTTTGAACCTCATATAGTAATGGTCATGATCTTATCTCCTCGCGTTAGCCCGATACGTTGTCCTTGTGCCATGACATCAGAGACATCATATTAAAGTCCCCAAGTCAAAAGTACCGAAACAGAAATTCTTCACCTATTAGCATAACGATTAGGATAGTCGAGTAACTCTAGCTACAGAACATGTCCAGCTAAACATACTCGCGTTCATCCGATGAATGTGCCCAGTGTCATGGCATTAAGGAATTTCACTTAAGATCCAAAGCCAGCTAATCGATCATCTGTATCCCAAACAACTTATCAACACGGCAGGCCAACCTGGACGGCCCAACGGAGAATCAGAAGACCCCCCAGCTGTTACCTCAACTCATCATCACTCCAGCTCTAAGTGTTAGCCAGGATTAAATATTGAAAACCAACGAAGTCGACACTCAGATATAAGGTATAAAGTTAGAGTCCACAATTATTGACTCTGCCTAAATTCTCACTCACGTAAAAGTGTCTAAATAAGTTAGACCTAAATACTTACTCTATCCACCTATCATCAACACTTATAAGAGTTTTCTAATATTTATTTGTGAGTTCATTTAAGAGGTAAACAGAACTAATATATACCTGATCTCCATCTAGATCCTCGCCGTGCTAGGACAGTTCATATTGTATAAAACATTTGATCTATGTGTATCTATCTATATTGTTACTTTAAGAGTAGATAAATAAATACTGTTCATAAATATACTCGGTGTTATATG
>JAGKTK010011524.1:784-11333 GCA_018397895.1 Paralithodes camtschaticus | reverse complement strand
GAAGGAGGAATGACGCCTGAATCAGCGTCTGGTCAGAGATCCACACAAGTACATCCACGATATGATGGAAAGCTTATTAGATAGTTATTCTTATTTTCTTTTTGTTTTTATTTTTTACGAAGTTTTTTCGTAGTGAGAACCCAATTCATAATGACTGAAGCCATGAGTGAGGTCGCGTGCGCTCATGATGAAGGCTCCTCAGTTTTTAAATGCTCTGCGCGGTAGATTCAAAACTATGGCGGATTAGTGTTTGAAGAGGATGCCTTATGTAATAGGCATGTTCGTCAATGATTACTGGGCCACTACTAAATATTAGGTTTTCTTTATCTCCTTACAGGAGTCAAACCTATAATTTAGTCACCACATCATCCTGGGCTAACCACTTGATGTAGCAACTTTTGGTTTTCACCATTCTCCAGAGGAAGATTAAAGCTTGATTTAGTAACCCTTTCCATTATTTTCAACATCGTTCTTAACACCAATAATCCCCCAAATGAAATTATTGAAAGGATGTGATCCTCCCAGGTTTTGAACACAGGATACCACATACAGAACCTACATGTTCTAACCATTACACCATCAAGACAATTAATTTTGTAAAACAAGCAAGTGAAATTGATCGCGGCGGAATTACCGTCAGGTAGAGTAATTTTGGCGTGAGGTACGTATATTTAACAAATTCTGCAGGGTGGCCTAAATTATTTTTTGACTAAAAACAATTATAGGTATCTTTAGCAAATTACCTGAATGTATAGATAACATAACATATTTATTTAATTATTAATTTATTTAACATAAATTGCTGTTCTTATCGAAATTCTATCTATCTATTGCCAGACGTCATTATTCTCGAAGGGGTGGCCACGAATGAATCGCCCCCAAGCACATGTCCTGTCAGCTGACGCCCCTCCTCCCAACCAACACGACTTTCTCTCGTACACTTCTCAACTCCACCCTTCAACCTCCCTCTCTGTCTCTCCTCACTCTTGTACACTGTCTTAGTCATTCTGTCGCTTCCCATACGTTCCATATGGCCAAGCCATCTTAAGATTTTCCTTTTCATGCTTTCCAGCAAATCCACACCACACCGCTCTTACTTCCTCATTCGTCTGTCTATCCCTTTATGTTACTCCACATGTAATTCTCAAGTAGATCATTTCCACCCCTCTCACTCTTGATTTGTGCCTCTCCAACATCATCCATGCTTCACTTCCATATGTCAATGTTGAGATTATCACACTATCATGCAATGAATTTTTTACTTTCATGCTGACAACCGTAATCTTTGTCACTGCTTTCAGCGTTCCTACAACACACTTTCCCTGTTGCACCCTATCCCGCAACTTATCCTACTGAATGTTTCTCTGCCTTCCAGGAGTTTGTGGAGCTGTATGCAGACTTCCTTTTGAACAAGATGGTGGAGCGTCAGTTTCGAGCCTTCCGACGTGGCTTCAACATGGTCACCGACGACTCCCCACTATCTAACCTCTTCAGACCAGAGGAACTGGAGCTGCTCATCTGTGGCTCTCAGGTACTGCACACTCACCAGTATTTAGGTAGTTCTTTGCTAATTTAGCTTATTAACTCAATAACTGCAGACTGTTTTATACAAAAATACGGTCATCAATGCGGCACTATCATATGATAATTGCCGAATTTCTGCCTAGAACAAGGCCTGGGAGTCAGGCGAGCGAGTATAAGCAGCACAGAACGGCCCTATCCATAGCCCCTCGTGTATGGGCAGTGACTAGTGACAGTGGGAGACATCTCCAACTCCCTTACAGACTTGGGGATAGCGAAAACAACTGAAAACCGCTAATTTTTACCGATTTACCATCACCTGTGCAATATTGTTGCACGGCAACCAGTGGTCGTACAGACATGATTCAGGTGTCATTGGAAAGGTATATTCCTCTGCTTTCAGGGATATATAATTGAAATACGTTCTAGCTCTTGTTTATACATGACAATGTGCAGGGAATGAAAGTTACTTTTAGCCCAAAACCCCCGTATGGCACAGTGGTAACCAAGCAATTGTCATATGACAAGTGCCACAGTCATTGCATTAAAGACATTGAATGTGATATAATTAATTGTTGTTTTCTATTGTAATATGCACCAGTTTTACACATCATTGGATTTAGCATTGCCTATGTTGCATAACTATTTATGTATACTATAGCTTAAGATCTTTATTCATGGTAAATTTGACATAAGCTTTTCTACCCCTAATTTACTTGATTCAGCCCAATATCCCTCAAATTAATTGCTTTATAAATTGATATGCAGGAGTTCTGTGGGTAGTATTCATTCTCCTCCACATATATTGCCTAATCCCATTTCATGTTTGATTTATATTAACTATAATACAAAATGTACAGTACTATTCTCTCGTTAGAAATTCTTTTCTTGCTTTCCAGCACTACGATTTCATGGAGTTAATGAAGAACACAGAATACGACGGCGGGTACGCCAGTGAGACAGTGATAATCAAGGCCTTCTGGGAGCTGGTCCACGATATGAGCACCGACGACAAAAAGAAGCTCCTACAGTTCACCACAGGTTCAGCCAGAGTGCCTGTCGGGGGTCTTGCCAGGCTCAAACTGATCATCGCCAGACACGGACCAGACTGTGACAGGTGAGGTGTATCCTTTGTTATTCCATGGTAGACCATTTTCATATTTGCTACTTCTGCACATTACAACGACACTCGTGTGGCAACCTGTTCATTGCCATAGCAGCAGAGGAGACAACAGAAGAATAAAGGACAAGAAAAGCACAATAATGTAACAAGATTATTTTATTTAACTTAAGAAGGAACTTTTGGAGTCATTACTAAGTGAAAAAACATAAGTGTTGATGTAGGAGGGGTCTACATTCATGCACAAATTTAAAGACCGAGTGCTCCACGCGAAGCGCGGTTCCGGTCTGTCATCCTAATGGCGGTGTTCCAGGAAACCCTGTTATGAGCTGTCTCACTCGTCAGGTTCTTTGATTTAAGATCAGACTGCAAAGTCCGATCCCACGTATTTCTTGGGTCCTTTTGGTGTAGCTCTCTCCACATTCATGGACTTGCATCTTTTCACCCAGCTTTGTTCATCCATCGTCTCCACATGTCCAAACCATCCAAGCCTGCTAGTACACATCTAGTAACATGAAAGTTTAACAAGACTGTAGGGTAATGAGAACGAATAGAAACTTTGCACTCGACTGATTGGAGTGCTGCAAGTCTGTTAGAAATTTATATATGTATGTATATACTTGCATATGTATATATCATATGATATGATATGTATATATCATACCACAATACCCTCCCGCCCATATATACATATATACTCAGGCACATACCCCATAGATGGGGGTGGCCGACTCATGACAGAGCCCGAACAGGGACAACACAGCATAAAAAAACAAAATATATATTCACACACATTAGGTCGCCCAGGAGAAGAACCAGAGACCAAGGATCACTAAGGGCCTCAAGCACTCCCCCGGTCCCAGACCTCTCTGAGACGTTCCGGTCTCGGCAGGCAGACACGCAGCGGAATCATACCACAATACCCTCCCGCCCACCGGCCAGGCGCCTGATCCCCTCTCCCAACGACCGAAACCAGATTAACTTGCTCATGTAGTAATATACACCCTATGTGGTGGATTGTGTTCTTTTATTTCATAAATTTTATTTTAGTAAGCGGTGTTTCCACATAGCGATTTTGACTTTATATTGTCTTTGTCCCAGTTTTGGTTTGTTTAGTTTGCAAGTTTTACATTTTAATCACTCTTCTATTCACAAGCATTCTCCATTCATTCCTATATTACCACTTCTCTTGAATGTTCTACAGTCATCCCTCTACCTTCCAACGCTTGTACTACACCATCTCTCCATCTCAACCGAGGTCTGCAGTTTCTCCTTAGAATCCGCCACCAACGCTGTCTCATCAGCGAACAGCAACTGATTCAACTCCCAATCTCTACCATTCTTTCCTACTAAACCCAATCATCTTCCCATAGTTCTCATTTTCACCTCCCTTACCACACCATCCATAAACATATTAAACAACCATGGTGACATTACACAACCCTGTCGCAAACCTACCTTTACCTCAAACCATTCGCTCAACTCAGTGCTCACCATTTCCTACTCTAACACATGCTCTGCTCCCTTCATAAAAACTCTTAACTGCTTCTAACAGATTTCCTCCAAATTCATAAATCCTTAACACCTTCCACATTGCTTCACAATCCACACGATCATAGAGTAAACCCTTGCTATCTCGGACTAATTGGGGGAGACCACTTCCGAGAAGCCCGATTTTCCGAGATGTCCGAAGTCCGACTTATATCCGACTTAAGAGAGGGAAAATTCCGAATTAGAAGAGGAAAGTCCGCATCACCAGAGAAAATTAACCCTCTCACGTTTTTATGACGCAGACGTTGCCAGATTAGTAATAATAAATAGAGTTCTCTCACTCATGTAATTGTCTCTCCAAAATTAGTTTTCTGCCCACAGCTAACTCAAAGACAACTGCAGAGGTTGAAGTAACTAACTAAAGGTTTTTAAATACCCCTGATGGTAATAAAGGCTTTAAAGTATCCCTAATATGCTCAAAATTGCGTCAAAAACGTGAGAGGTTTAACCCTCCAGTCCCGGCTATGTATTATATATATATTCCTCGAAACCCGGGTGTTTTGGCCGAAAAACGTCTAGGCTAGGCTACTGTATATGTGTTAATCTGACTGCTTCCCGCATTCCCGCGCATCCCCAAGCGTAGCTGTGTTATTTACCTGTAGAATGGCATTAAGTAGAGCTCTCTAAGTCAACTGGTTGAGCTGTGATGATGATTTCATTGGAGATAACTTTATGGCCAAAACAGCCACTTTACACTACTTTTCGATACTTAACAACAACATACAGGCACACACGAACAAGCGACGCTCTCCTTCTTGTGGCCGGAGATGCGGGGCGTTGGTCCAGCCGGCTGTTGTTTACATGCGTCGGACCAACGCCTCGCACACGAAGCTCACAGGCTTTCAACCACTGAGCGTTCAAGAGCCCTTCCGGGCAGCTGTTATATGCTTTTTTATGGGCGTTCAAGAGCCCTTCCGTGGTGAGAGGGTTTTTATCCTTTTTTTTTTTTTATTTTTTTTTTTTTTTTTAAACGTGTGAAATTCATCATATTAATGACAAATACGAACCTTATTATGTTTTCAGGGACATAGTAATTAATATTAACACAATAATTAAAAGGCACAGGCTTCAATTCATCCTAAAATCACTTAAAACCGAGTGAGAGAACATTGTAAACCGGACACAAATCCCGTTCAACTCGGAAACTTCCGAGATATACAGAGACATCTCCGAGAGGCCTATGCCATTCCGAGAAGTGCGGGTTTCCGAGTAAAAAGAGTCCGAAATATCGGGGGTTTACTGTACATACATACATACATACATAGCATTTTAAGACTGAGTGCTCCACACATACGTGCAGTTTCAGTATCTTGTCCTAAATGGCGGCGTTCCAGGCAACCCTGTTTAAGGGCTGCTTCACTTGTCAAATTTTTGGATTTGAGATCGGCACGTATAGTCCGATCCCAGGTCTTCCTCGTTCCACCCCTTGGTGCAGCTCCCTCCACAATCACACCTGCATTTTTTCATCCATTCTCTCCACATGTCCATACCATCCCATTCTACTTGTACGCATCACCTCGCTAATACTCTTTATACCTAAACGTCTCCTCAGCTCAACATTTGTCCCAAGTTTGCTTGGGAAACAGATTAGCTTGCTCATGTAGTAATTACACCCTATGTGGTGGATTGTGTTCTTTTATTTAATCATTTTCATTTTAGTAAGCGTTGTTTTCCACATAGCGATTTTGATAATTTAATTTGACTTTATATTGTCCTTGTCCCAATTTTGGTTTGTTTAGTTTGCAAGTTTTACATTTTAATTCTATCCTGTATCCTGGCCCCACACATCCATCTCACCATTCTCATCTCATTACGTTCCATTCTGTTGACATCCTCTACTTTAACGGCCCATGTTTCTGAGGCATACATCATTGTACTTCTAACACATGAGGCATACACCTTTCCCTTCAGGGGGAGAGGCATTCATTTCATGGTCAGGATTGGCAGCAGTTCTCTGAACTTCCCCCAGCCACATCTAATTCTAGCGACAGTGGCAGCCTCGGCCCCACCACCGGCAGAGATGGTATCTCCTAGGTAACAAAACTTGTTCACCAGCTCCAATGACTCATTTCCAAAATTCACAGCCACATGATCATCACTTAACACAAGCTCGTCTTTGCACACTACGCACTCAAATTTCTCTATTTCTGACTTATCCTTCGGCATGGGTCCCTTTATTCTACTACAGCGCTTACTCCTATGGTGCACCCAGCGTCGACAGATGCTACATTGAATCGTGTTAACGCCCACACCCTTTCCACACACTGCATATGGGTATGCACCGCTCTTTTCCACATTACCTCGTCTCAATCTACAATGCATAACCTTGCTTTTGTTAATATTGACTCTTAAACCATTGCTCGCCATGCCCTCTCTCCATTCTCTGAATTTGGCCTCAGCATCTTGCATACTGTCAGCTATTAGGATTAAATCATCTGCATAAAACAGTTCCAACGGGAGTCCGCCTCTAAAAACTCTAGACAGTGCCTCCAGGACCATAATAAAGAGGAGGGGGCTTAACACTGAACCCTGATGGACTCCAACACAGACTGCGAACTCATCACTCAGTACACCCTTCACCCTCACCGCACTTCGCGAATCCTCATACATCTTCATTATCACACACACCAGCCACTCTTCCACACCAAGTTTCCTCATTGCCCACTGCACAACATCTCTAGGCACCCTGTCAAAGGCCTTCTCCAGGTCTACAAACACAAAGTAAAGATCCCTGCCTTTTAGTAAGTATCTTTCCTGTATCTGCCTGACTATGAAGATAGCATCGGTTGTACCCCGTCCTGGCATAAAACCAAACTGCATATCATCAATGGAGATGCTTTGCCTGATCAAACCCTCGAAGATTCTCTAAGACCTTCATGATTTGGTCAAGCATTTTCAGGCCCCTATAATTTTCTCTATCTAGCGCATCCCGTTTTCCTTTGTATATAATTATTTACTATTACACTTTTGAGCCAATCCTCTGGGATTTTCTCATCTTTAATAATGGTGTTTATCAACTCAGTGACTAAGTTGACACCAGTCTCCCCTGAGGCTTTTATCATCTCAGCGACAATGTCAGAGCACCCTGGAGCTTTACCGTCCTTCATTTTATTGATTGCGTCGCTCTACAGCTGGTGCTATCAAAGGAGGGGGTCCAGATATTGGTTTTTAGATACTAAGCTGTTCCTTATCCCATTCAAACTCTACATTTAGCAATCGTTCATGGTGTGCCTTCCATGCTTCTCTGATTTCATTTTCTGCATACACAATCTTCCCATTATTGTTTCTAACACACTGTTCACCTATAATATCCCTACTGTAATTGTTAACTCGCCTAGCTAGGTTGAAGATCCCATTGGGATTGTCAGTGTTACACACTTGTTCGAGGACCAGGTCCTTAATGCCTTTTTTAGCATTGTAAATAGCTTTTTCCAAATCCATAAAAGCCAAAAATATCTCCTTATGCTTCTCTAAATACTTCTCGCATAACTGTCTTACAGCAAACATCAGATCCACGCACCCTCTTCCCCTCCTAAAACTGCACTGTTCTTCTCCTATTGTAACTTCCGTACACTTTATTATCCTCTATCAACACCCTGCCATACAGCTTTCCAACCACTGACAATAAACTAATACCTCTATAACTTGAACACTCCTGCCGATCTCCCTTCCCCTTGTACAACGGCACAATACATGCACTCTTCGAGTCTATTGGTACCATTGACACCGTAAAGCACAAAAAAAAAAAAAAAAAACATTGAATAGTCACACCAACCAATTTTTTTTTTGTTTTTTCTATGTGAATGAGGGAGACAAAAGGCATAACTGCCTGCAGCGAGTGCCTCCCCCAGATTTCAAAGAGTGACAGGGCCGACATCAAGGGACGTTCGAGCCAAAATGCCTGGACACACGGAGTTTGAAGCAATTTAAGTCATAGGAAGAGGAAAAGACTGATTCTGGAAGAGAGTTCCAGAGCTCAGCAGTTGAATAGAAGAAAGTCTGAGAATAACGTTTCACTCTTGGGCTGGAGAGTTGCACAGAGTAGGGGTGGGATTGTGTTGCAAGGCGGGTACTACGTACCCTACGTAGAGGAGGTGGTATACACTGGGAAAGCTCCGAGGAACACTGATTATTGTAGTAGCGATAGAATAGCGAGAGAGATGCAACATTGCGGCGAAAAGAGAGAGAGATTGCAGAGAGTTGGTGAGTGGACGGGAGTTAATGATACGAAAGGCTTTCCTTTCTACTTTATCTAGGAGTGCGGTGTGAGAGGACCCTCCCCACACATGTGAACAATACTCAATACAAGGACGCACTGTGCCCCTGTACAGAGCAAGAAGCTGCGCAGGGGTAAAGAACCCCTTGAGGCTGTTGAGCACACCCAGCTTCTGGGAGGCTGCCTTAGCAAGACTGGTAATATGGTCTTGCCAAGTGAGAGCAGAAGAAAAAGAGGCACCGAGAACATTGAGGGAAGATGAAGGGTTGATTTTTGTATTGTTGAAGAATAAGGGATAGTCCTCTGGAGGTTCCTGATGGGTAGTAAGATGGATAAATTGAGTTTTGGAAGCATTAAATGCCATAAGGTTTTCTCTACCCCAATTGGAAATAGTAGCTAGATCAGAAGATAAGCATTTTATGTCTTCATTACATTTACTTTTAAGGGATTGCTGGCTGGGGCATTCTGGAAAACTAATTGAGTGTAAAGTAGAGTCGTCTGCATATGAATGGATGGGACTGGATGTACAGTTGAGATCATTTATGAAAATTAGAAAGAGAATAGGAGATAAGACAGAACCTTGAGGAACACTGGAGTTGATACGATGAGGAAATGAGCGATGGCCGTCCACAACCGCAGCTATGGAACGGCCGGAAAGGAAATTAGAGACAAAGGCACAGATGGAGGGACAGAAACTGAAGGAGGGTAGTTTGGAAATTAAAGATTTGTGCCAGACTCCATCGAAGGCCTTCGATATGTCTAGTGCAACAGAAAAAGTCTCACCGAATTCCCGAAAGTTGGATGACCAAGAGTTAGTAAGATATGAAAGAAGATAACCAGTAGAGCGACCCTTAACCCGTAAACGGCAGAAAAGCTCATAAGAGGTTTTACTGGGCGACGGCGGAAAAGCTCTTAACCCGGGAACTGCGGGAAGACTCTTAAGAGTTCCCCCGGCGGACTGCGGGAAGACTCTTAAGAGTAAGGGAAAAAAAAATCCATTTAAAACACCCAAAAAAAAAAAAAAAAATTTTTTTTATTTTTTTATTGCCCCTGGGCCATGCCAAATATCACTCCTCCACCTCCCCTCCTTCCCCACTTTCCTCACCTCCTTCAGTTATCACCTATTTTCCCTGTTATTCCCTTATTCTGTGGTATATTTTCGTGCTAACATTAGCGAGTTGCAAGCAGGGCATTGTCATCACTGTTACCAAGCGAGTGCAAGAGAGAGAGAGAGAGTATCGATCGACAGTCTCTCTCCAGACGTGGAGAAAAGTGGTGGGAAGGGAGGTTGCCTCAGCCATACATTATGTAACTCCCGGCCTGTATCGCCGATTTTGACCATCCAAACGCTGTTTCCACTTGTTTTATTGTTGTAACAGGTTAATACCTTTATAATCAACCTATAATAGGTGCATATGGATAAGTATTAATGCTATTTATGGTAAAATAACGATGTTAGTGATGGGAACAGCTCAAATACGTCAGCACAGGAGTGTGGTGTCTCATACCCCCCATGCGCACTTCAGAGGTTAAGAGGGAGGCCTTAAAAAAACATTTAAACAGCCCCAGTAGCACTAAAAAAAAATTTTTGTTTTTTTTGTTTTTTTTCCCCTATACCTCATATCACTCCTCCACATCCCCTCCTTCCTCCCTTTCCCCTCCCCCTTCAATTATCACCTATTTTCCCTGTTATTCCCTAATTCGTTGGTATATTTTTGTGCTAACATTAGCAAACTGTGTGGAGGATGTGCTTACGTGCCTAGCGGGTGTGTTACATAACCGAGTGTGTGTATGAGTAGGCTCAGTGTGGCTTGAGGCCTCGTGGAGGGAGGGGTTGCCTCAATTTTCTCCATAATTCATGAATGGGCTGGTCCATCTATATTCGCAATTTTGACCAGAAAAATTATATTTTCACTTGTTTTATTGTTGTTACAGGTTACTATCTTCATAGTGAAGGTAAAATAGGCTCATATGAATAAGTAATAACGATATTTATCGTAAAATGACGATTATAGGCCTGAATGGAGCCAATATGCTCGCCCATGGGGAGCTAGTTCAATACCCCCCCCCCCTCGCCGTTTTCGGGTTAAGGAAGCCATACTGGCGATCTGAGAGCAGATTATGAGAAGAGAAATGCTTAA
>JAGKTK010011523.1:14852-29188 GCA_018397895.1 Paralithodes camtschaticus | reverse complement strand
GGTAAAACACTATATATACTGCGAGTAGTGGATATCACCCCCTTAAAAATTCCATCTTTCTTGGGGATGTAGTCTATGCTGCAGTTACGCTACAAAGCCACTCCAACAGCTTCCTCTCTCTCCAACACTCCTTCTCCCCTCTCTATACACTCTTCAGAAAAATAGGAAAAGTAGAATGTAGATACGAGGTGCCGTTGTAAAGGCTTATCCCTCAATACCTTCACCATATTATTCAGTGTGTGTGTGTGTGTGTGTGTGTGTGTGTGTGTATGTTTATGTATATGTGTGCGTGCGTGTGTGTGTGTGTGTGCGTGCGTGCGTATTAGGCATTTCCAGCCATGCAAGTCTATTTTCAAAGATCTCATGTACGGTACTTTACGAATCCAGTTATAAAGTGGATTGCTCCGTACGGTTGCATCTTGTTAATAAGGTGACTCTCATTAATATCAGCGAGGTTGTGCTTCCCTTAGCGTCCAATTTGTTGCATCTCGTTATAGAACTAACCCGTCACACGAATCTCCCAGCCTTAATTATCTCACTTAACTCAAACTCCTACTTTTAAGGGGAGATTTCCACTTGAGGGATTTTTTTCTTGACTCCTTTCTCCCTCATGTTTAGCCCCATTGATTTTCTAATTTTAAGACGTTCTCCCCATTATTTTGACGATTGTAAGAACCTTCGACCCATTTCGGTCAAATTTAAGACCTTTCGTGCCATTTAGGTGTCGATTTTATCCTGGCGAGCGATAGCGAGCCTGTAATTTAAGAGGAACCGGCTTTCAGCCGGGACATTTTTCTACCGAAAAATGTACAAATTTATCTTGAAAGGGGCTCAAAGGGGTGTAATCTTAAGTTTGATGGATATCTAGAGACCAAACTAAAAACCTCCCCTTAAACCCTTCATTATGGCTATCAGTATACGATTTTCTTCAGCTGAGCGAGGCATAAGGGAAGTTAGTGATTTGTTGGAGATAGTCTTAGCCCTTAGGATCCCAGTAGATCCTTCCTAAACTGCACAAAAGCGTCAATGATACCCAGAGCCATATAGATATACCCACCCTTCGCGCACACACACATACCCAGAGCCATATAGATATACCCACCCTTCGCGCACACACACATACCCAGAGCCATATAGATATACCCACCCTTCGCGCACACACACATACCCAGAGCCATATAGATATACCCACCCTTCGCGCACACACACATACCCAGAGCCATATAGATACCCACCCTTCGCACACACACACATACCCTGAGCCATATAGATATACCCACCCTTCGCGCACACACACATACCCAGAGCCATATAGAATACCCACCCTTCGCACACACACACCCATCACCCATCTTTAATTATCCCGCCTCACTCAAACGCTCTGCTTTCTGTCACCTTGTTAGAGCCGCATTCAGGCCATCACTCCTCACACACCCCCTTGTTTACCAATTATCAACGCGGGGTTAGTTACGTCGAAGTGGGCGTGCAGGTGCGTAGGGTTTAAGGGTGGATGGGCGTATTTATTTGCTCATTTATATATTTTTTTTATAATTTTTTAGTTTCCTCGCTAGACCTCAATCAAGCTATACAAAAAAAGACTCCCAAGAAGCCCCTTCAAGATGGCCGGTTACTCATAAAATTACAGGCTCGCTATATCTCGCCAGAAGAAAATCGACACCTAAATGGCACGAATAGTTTTAGTATTGACAAAGAAATGGGGTGTAAAGTCATAAAACCGCCACACTAATGAGTCGAACGTCTTAAAATCTAAAAACCCAAGGGGATTAAACATGAGGGAGAAGGGGGTCTAAAGAACGGCTCATCTCCCCATAAGAGTCGTTTTCCTCACCAGTCATTTCCCCGATGTCGTTCACCCAAGTCAGTTCTTCCCCAACCCATTTCTCACACAAAGGCACACACCACAGTGGGTCCCTTAAGGGGAGGTTTTTAGTTGATTTCCTAGACTTCCATCAAACTTAAAATAACTCCCCCTAGACCCACTTTCAAGATAAATTTGTAAATTTTTCGGTAGAAAAATGTCCCGGCCAAAGGCCGTTTCCCCTTAAATTACAGGCTCGCTATCGCTCGCCAGGATAAAATCGACACCTAAATGGCACGAATGGTCTTAAAATTGACAGAAATGGGGCGAAAGTTCTTAAAATCGCCAAACTGATGGGGCGAACGTCTTAAAATCTCAAAAGCAATAGGGCTAGACATGAGGGAGAAAGGGGTCAAGAAAAAAATCCCTCAAGTGGAGATCTCCCCTTAACGAACTGAACAGAATGGAATTTGCTCACATTCAGAGTCGACTTGTATAACATCGATTGTAGCTGATCCACTTCCTTCCTAACCTAACCGATTTGCGAGGCTAGATTAAACTACTCTACTATTGTCACAAGAGCTACACCTAACTAGAAGCCAAAACTGGCTTACGGGAGAACTGTGAAGTGGGAGAGTTAAGGGGAGATTTCCACTTGAGGGACTTTTTTCTTGACCCCTTTCTCCCTCATGACTAGCCCCATTGCTTTTGAGATTTTAAGACGTTTGCCCTATTAGTTTGGTGATTTTAAGAATTTCCGCCCCATTCTGTCAATTTGAAGACCTTTCGTGCCATTTAGGTGTCGATTTTATCCTGGCGAGCGATAGCGAGCCTGTAATTTAAGAGTAACCGGCCTACGGCCGGGACATTTTTCTACCGAAAAATGTACAAATTTATCTTGAAAGGGGGTCAAGGGGGTGAAATTTTAAGATTGCTGGAGTTAAGGGGAGTCAAAAGTATCAACAGTAAGAGTAGGAAACAAACTAGAAACCTCCCCTTAAGGTGTGGGGGACTTGAGTTTTGGGTGAACCAACTTGTAACCAAACATACTTAAGGGGAGGTAGACCGTTTTTCTGGACCCCCTTCTCCCTAATGTTTAGCCCCACTACTTTTGAGATTATACGACGTTCGGCCCCATTAGTTTGGCGATTTTAACACCTTTCGCCCCATTCCGTTGACAATTTTAAGACCTTTCGTGCCATTTAGGTGTCGATTATTTCCTGGCGAGCGATAGCGAGCCTGCAATTTTAAGAGGAACCAGCCTTCGGCCGGGAAATGTTTCTACCGAACAATGTACAAATTTATCTTGAAGCGGGGCCTAGGGGGTGTTTCTACCGAACAATGTACAAATTTATCTTGAAGCGGGGTCTAGCGGGTGTTTTTCTAAGCTTGATGGAGGTCTAGGGAGGAAACTAAAAAAAAAAAAAATATATATGAATAAATGAATTTATAGACCAAACAAACGGCCAGCCAGTCTCCCCTTAATAATGAAACGCCGGGTAGCCAAGGCGTATACTTGATTCTCCGGTAACGCCCACCCTCTGTTTTGGGGCCCCGCTTGTCTCGCGTCCCCATCTCCTTTGCAAATAGCCCCAAACAGTTCCATGCAAGACAAACAAAAGGAGAGTGGAAGCTCCCGTATACGTGTGAAGCTCATTTGGTCTACAGTCTTCGAGATGGATGAGTTACTGGTTAGGGAGGGGAGAGGGAGAGGGAGGGGGGGGGGGGGGCAAGGTGTTGAGGGTAGAGAACGAGGAATGGCGTCGTGAAAGGGGGTACCGAAAGAGCTTGATTAAGAGGAAGTCTTCTTATCCTCTGGACCCCCTTCTCCCTCATGTTTAGCCCCATTAGTTTGGTGATGTTTTATGACCTTTAGTGCCATTTAGGTGTGGATATTTTCCTGGCAAGCGATAGCGAGCCTTAAATTTAGGAGGGACCGGCCTTCGGTCGGGACATTTTTCCACCGAAAAATGTACAAGTGTATCTCGAAGGAGGTTCTTGGGGTACTTATTAAAGCTTAATGGAGGTCTTGGGAGGAAACTAAAAATTATAAACAAGTAAATAAATAAATGCCCAAATAAATACTAATAAATACAATTCTTCCTTATCTATGAGAAGTTTTCGCTATGAGTGATAATAAATATTCTGATGGGAACTAGCATCGAAGACTGTAGCTCGCCATTAAGTTGCAACAGTTAATTGAACTTGCGTCTCAAGGGTTATGTATGCGAAAGGAACTTGAGGCGAGATTTCCACTTGAAGGACGTTTTTCTTGACCCCTTTCTCCCTCATGTCTAGCCCCATTGCTTTTGAGATTTTAAGACTTTTGCCCCATTAGTTTGGTGATTTTTAAGAATTTCCGCCCCATTCTGTCAATTTTAAGACCTTTCGTGCCATTTAGGTGTCGATTTTATCCTGGCGAGCGATAGCGAGCCTGTAATTTAAGAGTAATCGGCCTTCGGCCGGGACATTTTTCTACCGAAAAATGTAAAAATTTATCTTGAAAGGGGGTCAACGGGGTGACATTTTAAGATTGCTGGAGGAGTAGGAAACAAACTAGAAACCTCCCCTTAAGTGTCATAGTAATAGTTAATATTCGCGCTGGATCATGCATTCATTACACCATGCACGTCATACACCATACACATGCATGATAAACGTCCTGTGATGTTGTAGATGACGCCATACTAGATACAAATTAAACCCAAATTAAGGGGAGGTTTCTAGTGTGTTGCGTAGACCTCCATCAAACTTAAAATTACACCCCCTTGAGCCCCTTTCAAGATAAATTTGTACATTTTTCGGTAGAAAAATGTCCCGGCTTTAAGCCGGTTCCTCTTATATTACAGGCTCGCTATCGCTCGCCAGGATAAAATCGACACCTAAATTGCACGAAAGGTCTTAAAATTGACAGAAATGGGTTGAAAGTTCTTAAAATCGTCAAAATAATGGGGCGAACGTCTTAAAATTAGAAAAGCAATGGGGCTAAACGTGAGGGAGAAAGGAGTCAAGAAAAAACTCCCTCAAGTGGAATTCTCCCCTTAAAATATGAAAACATTTTATATTTAAATCATAAACGACTATGTATATAAATATATATATGTGAAACGCAAAAATAAAACGAAGTTCATCCCCTCTAATACGATTCCTTTATATATTCCCTTAGTTTACGTAATAGAACAAATGGCTTGAGTATAACATGAATTCCTCTTTTTCAATAGGTGATTTATATGCTTTAAGGGGGGATGGTTCACTTTTTGGGCGATTTTTGCATGCATTCGTTATTTTTCTAGTTTCTTCCCTAGACCTCCATAAAAAAAAAAAAAAAAACATCCATTAGATCCCCCTTCTAGATTAATTTGTAAATTTTTCGGTAGAAAAATGTCTTGGCCGAAGGCCAGTTCTTCGAACATTACAGGCTCACTATCGATCGCCAGGGGAAAAATCGACACCTAAATAGCACGAAAGGTCTAAATATTGACGACAAAATAGGGCGAAAGGTCTTAAAATCGACTAACTATTGGGGCAAACATCTTAACATCTGAAAACTAAAGGGGCTAAACGTGAGGGAGAAAGTGGTCCAGAAAACCGGCCCATCCCCCCTTAACCCATTCAATACGATGGTGTCACTTTGAAATGTTTATGGCAGATGATAAGACGATTGGATTGTATGCAGCTTAGAAAGTACTGTACATTTGAAGGCTGAAAAGTCCGTTAAGGGGAGATTTCCACTTACGGGATTTTTTTTCTTGACTCCTTTCTCCCTCATGTTTAGCCCCATTGCTTTTGAGATTTTAAGACGTTCGCCCCATTATTTTGAAAATGTTAAGAACTTTCGACCCATTTCTGTCAATTTTAAGACCATTCGTGCCATTTAGGTGTCGATTTTATCCTGGCGAGCGATAGCGAGCCTGTAATTTAAGAGGAACCGGCTTTCAGCCGGGACATTTTTCTACCGAAAAATGTACAAATTTATCTTGAAAGGGGCTCAACGAGGTGTAATCTTAAGCTTGGTGGATATCTAGAGACCAAACTAAAAACCTCCCCTTAACCTAGGGACGCCCTCTGGTTCTTCCATAACTGAAGAACATTGTATAACTGAAGGTAGAACAAAATACGAACGGCATATTTTCTCTTATTCGATATGTGTTCAGGGTGACGCCAAACTTTTATGGAGTACAATTATTCTACCATATAATATAGATATATATATATATAAAAAATATACACTATCTCTATAGTTGTTATTTTCAGGATGGTCAGTGTCATCCAAAGGGTGGTACGTGCTGCTTACTTAACCATGTACGACGCATTGTTCATTTGTTTATATAGCATACCTAAACCCAATATGTCAAGAGATATATATATTCAAAGCGCTGTTTGTATAACATTAAGGGGAGGTTCTTAGTTTGGTCTCTAGATATCCTTCAAGCTTAAGATTACACCCCCTTGAGCCCCTTTCAAGATAAATTTGTACATTTTTCGGTAGAAAAATGTCCCGGCTGAAAGCCGGTTCCTCTTAAATTACAGGCTCGCTATCGCTCGCCAGGATAAAATCGACACCTAAATGGCACGAAAGGTCTTAAAATTGACAGAAATAGGGCGAAAGTTCTTAAAATCGTAAAAATAATGGGGCAAACGTCTTAAGATTAGAAAAACAATGGGGCTAAACACGAGGGAGAAAGGAGTCAAGAAAAAAAATCCCTCAAGTGGAAATCTCCCCTTAAAGGTTACAATACAACACGAAAAGAAAAGAAAAAATACTTATAAATATAAACAAGCCACTTTAATTACTTTGATCTGTCTTACATTAATGTCTGATCGGTTAAAAAGGGCTCATAACTTACAGGTTAACCCATTCAGTACCAGGGATGTTCTTTTCATCATGTTCTGCCAACTAATAGACGATTTGATAAGAGCTTAGGAAGGCTCTCTAGCAATGATAAGGCTTTAAAGTATCTCAAACAACCCTTTTACCTACCACAGATCCTTCCTAAGCTGCATAACATCGTCTAAATATACAGTAGCTCAAATAAAATAGAACACACGTCGCTGGTACTCAACGGGTTAACCCTTTCACGCATTTATGACGCAGAGTTGCCAGATTAGCGATAAGAAATAGAGTTCTCTCACTCTTATAATTACCTCTCCAAAATTAGTTTTCTGCCCACAGCTAACTCAAAGACAACTGCAGAGGTTGAAGTAACTAAACTAAAGGTTTCTAAATACCCCTGCTAGTAACAAAGGCTTTAAAGTATCCCCAATAGGCTCAACATCGCGTCATATGTCGGAGAAGGTTAATGCTTCACGGATATGGAAGGATTTATGTAGCAGATATCAATTTCATATATCAGACAATTAATCAAGGAATACTATTCAATTAAGAGGCTGACATATATGCAAGAAGTGAACAATCAAGTGTCATAGACAGTATACTCCCTGACACACAGACATGTTTATATATACTGACAGACAGACAGTTTGATTGACAGCTTAAGGGGGTCACCAGTTTTGTTTTATCTTCTCTCCTTTTCTCTCTTTCCCTGGCTTGTATCCATTCGGCCCCATTCAGCCAACTGTTTTAAGACGTTTAACCCCATCCAGGTGTCGATTACTTCCTGGCGAGCGATAGCGAGCCAGCATTGTATGGAGAAATCCTGTTTCGCCGGAGAATTTTTTTCTATCGAAAAAGGTACAAATTTAGCTTGCTGTCAGAACAAAAATATATATATGCTGGCTCGCTACCGCTCGCCAGGAAAATATTGACACCTGGATGGGGGTAAACGTCTTAAAACAGTAGACTGAATGGGGCCGAATGGATACAAGCCAAAAAGAGAGAAGGAGAGCAAGAGAAACAAAAAAAGCGAGGTGGGCTCCCTTCATTAATTTATATTCAAAGACACGCTCACCGCCAAGCTGAGAGGCAGCCTATAGTAGAGAACCCGCACCCTTGCTTTAATTTAAGGGCAGGTGTTTAGTTAGTTCGCTAGACTTCCATCAAGCTTAACATTACAGCCCCTAGACCCCCTTTCAATATATATTTGTACATTTTTCGGTAGAAAAATGTCCCGGCCGAAGGCCGATTCCTCTTAAATTACAGGCTCGCTGTCGCTCGCCAGGAAAAAATCGACACCTAAATGGCACGAAAAGTCTTAAAATTGACAAATGGGGCGAAAGTTCTTAAAATCGCCAAACTAATGGGGCGAACGTCTTAAAATATCGAAATCAATGGGGGGCTAACCATGAGGGCGAAAGGGGTCAAGAAAAAAATCCCTGGAGTGGAAATCTCCCCTGAAGATCCGTACAGTACCGGTGACGTTCTTCTCATCATATGCTGGCCACTGTTAGATTACTGTCTTCAGCTTAGGAAGGACCTCTAGCAGTCATAAGGCTTCCAACTACCTCAACCAACTCTTTTTAAACCTACCCCCTACCCCCCCCCCCCCCCACATCCTGCTTAAGCTACATACTTATCGTCTAAATACAGGCTAGAGTAAAAGATAACGCACGTCGCTGGTACTCAAAGGGTTAAGGGGAGATTTCCACTTGCGGGATTTTTTTTCTCTCGACTCCTTTCTCCCTCGTGTTTAGCCCCATTGTTTTTCTAATTTTAAGACGTTTGCCCCATTATTTTGGCGATTTTAAGAACTTTCAACCCATTTCTGTCAATTTTAAGACCTTTCGTGCCATTTAGGTGTCTATTTTATCCTGGCGAACGATAGCGAGCCTGTAATTTAAGAGGAACCGGCTTTCAGCCGGGAAATTTTTCTACCGAAAAATGTAAAAATTTATCTTGAAAGGGGCTCAAGGGGGTGTAATCTTAAGCTTGATGGATATCCAGGGACCAAACTAAAAATCTCCCCTTAAACAATTCAACCAACAAGAACAGATAAACAAATAATCATGTATAGGCTGTTGAATCTCCCTCTCTCTCTCTCTCTCTCCCTCTCTCTCACCATTTTTTAGCCAGAGGAGGGTGTACATGGGACAGGTCGTTAGTTAGCCAAAGATGACTGGTGCATATACGCCTTAATTATCACTCTGGAGGGCCATCATTATAGTAGAGCCCCTATTATACCTATTTTACAGAGCCTATCATTATTATTTACCGTATCACTATCTTTATCATCATTATCATCATCACTATCATCCCCAACATCATATTATCACCACCACTACTACTACTACTACTACTACTACTACTACTACTACTTTCGTTTTCTTTGATTTGAAGTTGGTTGGTGAAAAAATATATTAATTTAAAATTGTACATTACAATTATTTTACAAACCTCAGATATTACTCTATTCCTACTATTCTACTACTACTCTACACTACTACTACTACTACAAGGTAAATAAAACGCCTGGACCTGATACAATCTCGCCTAGAGTTCTAAAGGAAGCTAAGGATGAGCTCTCTAAACCACTGACATTACTATTCAATAAATCCTTGCAGTCTGGAACTATGCCCGATCAGTGGAAGCTAGCCAACGTAACACCGATATTAAAAAAAGGCAGCAAATCCCTACCCAGTAACTATCGTCCAATTAGCTTAACCTCAGTTGTATGTAAAATGCTAGAAACGGTCATACGAGACAGACTCGTAAATCACTTAGAGGAAAATAACTTACTTAAAGATACTCAACACGGCTTTCGTAAAAAACGTTCCTGTTTAACAAACCTCTTAGACTTCTTCCACAATATCCTCAACCTCTACGATGAGAGTAAAGCTGTAGATATTATATACCTTGATTTTCAAAAGGCCTTTGACAAAGTTCCCCACAAACGTTTACTGCTAAAACTAAAAGCGCATGGAATACAAGACGGTGTGTTGAAATGGATAGAAAATTGGCTCAGCGACAGAAAGCAAAGAGTAGTCATAAACGGTAAGGCATCTAAATGGACCAATGTAAGTAGCGGGGTACCCCAGGGATCGGTACTAGGACCAATTCTCTTTCTAATTTACATCAACGACATAGATGAGGGTC
Organism: Paralithodes camtschaticus; assembly: GCA_018397895.1. Lineage (NCBI taxonomy): Eukaryota > Metazoa > Arthropoda > Malacostraca > Decapoda > Lithodidae > Paralithodes > Paralithodes camtschaticus. The sequence goes on along the minus strand of JAGKTK010011523.1, from coordinate 19,379 downwards.
TCACCTGCACAATCTCAAAATTTGCTGACGATACAAAAATTGCAAATAGCGTACTCTCAAAAGAACAAGTTGACGATATGCAACACAATCTAGATAAATTGTCATGTTGGGCCCAAATTTGGCAAATGAGTTTCAATGCGGATAAATGTAAAGTACTACATGTCGGATACCTAAATGAGAAAGCAAACTATTCGATGAATGGCACTCAGCTTAAGAATGTAAACAGAGAAACCGATCTGGGAGTAACAATATCGAGTAACCTAAAACCGAGTCAACAATGTTCAGAAGTTGTTAAGAAGGCAAACAAAATAATTGGCTTTATAGGCAGGTCATTTGAGCATAAATCCAAAGAAGTTATCCTAACCCTTTACAATTCCTTAGTCCGCCCTCTTCTGGAATACTGCGTTCAATCCTGGTGCCCTTATTACCAAAAAGATATAAACAAGCTAGAACGAGTTCAACGTAGAGTTACCAAAATTATACCTAGCCTAAAGAACAAACCATACGAAGAGCGTCTTAGAGAATTAAATCTATTTCCTTTAACCCAGCGCAGATTAAGAGGCGACTTAATTCAAGTGTTCAAAATCATCAAAGGCATCGACAATATGAACTGTAGTAAGTACTTCACTATCGACCAATCTAATTACACGCGGGGAAACGGTTGCAAAATTATTGGTAAATCTTTTAACTCGCACGAATCTAAGAATTTCTTCTTCAATCGAGTTGTCAACTTGTGGAATGGGCTTCCCCGAGACGTTATAGACTGCAGCACCGTTGATTCATTTAAATTCCGCCTAGACAAATATCTCGCATCAAACCCGCGACTGACTGCGTTTGTAAATGAATAACTTTATCCTCCCCTCAGTTACTAACCCATCTGTCCCCTACTAACTTCCTAGTCCTGCCACGTTAGTGGCAGGGCAGTAGTTCCCTTTCCAATGTTCCCTTACCCACTCTAAACCACTGTTTGGACACTTGATCCTCAGTGTTTTGGAGGACAAGCAGCCTAGAAGGGTCACTAGATCTGTTGTTGCTTGATTTCCTTTGTACTCCTTTGTACTCCTTTGTAGTGCTAGTGACTAATAAGGGCGCAATAGTGGTGGTAGTTTGGCATGATGATGGTAGTGGTAGTAGTTGTAGAGGAGGGTTAGGGTATTGATGGTGGTGGTTGTGGTTTTAGTGGTATGTTGGTCAAGGTTGTGGTAGTGGTGGGTCTTTGTTTCGGTGGGCTCTGGGTTCAGTTTCTATGTCCCGTTTCACGTGTACAGTATTATATTGTCCATTTAACCTTTTTTGTATGTGTGCCTGATTGTCTGTATATTTATCCGTCTATGTAGATATCTTCAAGGTGTTCTATGGTCGGAACAGATAAATATAACTATGAAATTTCCTTAAATGTCAACAGGAACACGATATATGCAAAGTAAACGAAATTATTAAGAGGAAATGTATCAACTAACATGGTTGTACACTACCCTTAATGTGAACAAATATCACTCGTTGGCTTCTCATGGCCTCTTTAACCGACCGTTTACTGTGAGTATTTATACCTCATTTTCACTCAAACCACAATCACCCTCGTAAGGAAAACTGAATTTGTTGTTGCTTTCATTGTTTTGTTATCCTACGTTATATATAAGATTGGATAAACCTACACATCTCACACCCCTTCTCAAAGAGGATGATCAGATGTTTTTGTTCGTTATTCGATAAATTCACTTCGTGGTTACATGCACACACGCCCCACCCCACTTACGCCCACGCGCGCGCGCGCGCGCACACACACACACACACACACACACACACACTCTCTCTCTAGTCCCCACCCACCCCATCCACACTTTGTTATTATCCACTTCTCGGAGTTGTTCAGAACAAGCCGACCCATTCTCTCCGGCCACCCCCTTTCTTCTTCGGCTCATCCGTAATTTATTCTATACACACGAGTTTTTTTCCGGCATCTTTCCTCGGCAACACTGATCTGGAAACGTGTAAATTCTAGTCATTGAAATAATCTTATAAGTACAACACCTTCTTCTTTGGTCTCTCCGTAATTTATTCTGTGCACACGAGCGCTTTTTCCGTCATTTTTTCTCGGCAACTCTGGTCTGGATGCCTTTTAAGTCCATTTTTGCCCCATTTCAGCTAAATATAACTAACGCCTGCATTCTTCCCGATATCATATGAACAAGAGCCTCATAATACCGCCGTGTTAGCTACGTTTTACATGTATCCAGTGATCTGTAGACATTTAATGCCCTGTATGTGCCGATATTGTATGCTCATGGGCCTCATAATGCTGCCGTGATAACTTATATCGTTACGTGTTGCATGTATTCACTGATCTGTATAAATTCGATGTTTGTGTAGGTGCCGATATCGTATGCACAGGAAACTTCTAATGCTGTCAGAAAAAAACAAATCTCACAGGTAAAAAACAAACAAACAAACATAAAGCCAAACAAAGAAAGACCCTTGTATGGGACTCACCCGTAAGGTATTCCTCTTACATCATGTCTTCTCTTTCTTAAGGGGACATTTGTATTCTCCATCTAACTTTATAAAATGCCTCCTAGACCCTCCTTCAAGATATATTTGTAAATTTTTCGTTAAAAGAATGTGTTCCAGCCGAAGGACGGGTTCCTCCTAAATTACAGGCTCGCTATCGTTCACCAGGAAAAAAATCGGCACCTAAATGGCATAAAAGGTCTCGAAATCGCCAAACTAATGGAGTTAAACATGAGGGAGGAGAAAAATAGCGTATGTGTCTCCCCCGTAATGTATTCCTCCTTACACCATGTCTCCTCTTTCGTAAAACATTGTTCCTGGCACTCGCTGTCTAAGAGGAACAGCTCCGGGTAATGTCGGGGTGATGGCTGGCCGGGACCATTGTGAAAGTAAACAGTATGTGTGTAACTATTAATTTATTTAATGGCTACATTGGCCTCAGAGTTAACCGTGAAATTGTGGGCATCCGCGGGGTTTCAGAAGGCTTGGTCCGGGGTTTCGCTGAGTTTCGTGCGTTTCTTGAGTGAGGGAGGAGGGAGGGTGTTCTGGCGTTATTCGATCGTCAACTTTATATTCCAGCATCATTTCAAGGTCATTGTAGATCATTGCCGGCAACTAGATTGATGGTAGATTGTCTTAGGTAGCTGTATTCATATATACTATTAATTCAGAAGCTACAGGACTAGATATACCGAGGAAAGTATTCGTGTAACTCCTTCCTTTACCGGCGTCACATTTTCTTCCTCGTTTGAGCGAAAGTGAGTGGAAGGGGAGGCGATGTGTCTGGGAGGGCGACCTGTCCAAGCCGACCCTTAATAGTACGCTTATTATGAACTTATTTACATTTAAGGAGAGTCTTATAATTTTTTCAGGGACCCCTTCTCCCTCATATTTAGCCCCATTAGTTTTGAGATTTTATGACATTCGCCGAATTAGTTTGGCGGATTTTAGACCTTTCACACCTTTCCATTGCCAATATTAAGACATTTCGTACCAATTTGGTGTTGATTTTTTCCCTGGCGAGTGATAGCGAGCCTGCAATTTATGGTACCGAAAAATTTGCAAAATTATATCGAATGGGGGTCCTGGGGGTATTGTTGTTATGCTTCATGGAGGTCTATAGAGGAAACTAAAAAAATATATATTGAATAATTAAATACACAAATTTATAAAAATATCCTCTTCAGCTGCAAGTATTACCTACCTTGATCCCACCTTGAAATATCTGCAGCTAATAATCACCTACGAGTTATTATGTTTTTTTTTTCCACCAACCAACTTCACCTCCAAACTCAATTAATGAAATCAACAAATAGATGTGGCACTCCAAGGACCCGAACCTAGGACACTCACATCGAAACTCCGCGCACTTATGCATTACGCTATCAAGACAGATAGGCTTAGCGGGCATCCACATAATAGGACAGACAGAGAGGGGTAGGAAGGGGTGAGTCTGGATGGCCTACAGTTACAAAATGGTCTAGCTACCTTGTGGAGGAGAGGTGGATGGAGTGAGGCTGGACTGAAACGGATGGGCTACAGGTATATTGAGAGGTGGATAGGGTGTGGATGGGGTAAGGATGAACTACATATGGGCTACAGGTATATTGAGAGGTGGATAGGGTGTGGAAGGGGTAAGGATGGACTGCTATATATGGGCTACAGGTATATTAAGAGGTGGATAGGGTGTGGAGGGGGTAAGGATGGACTGCTACATATGGGCTACAGGTATATTGAGAGGTGGATAGGGTGTGGATGGCGTAAGGATGAACTACATATGGGCTACAGGTATATTGAGAGGTGGATAGGGTGTGGATGGGGTAAGGATGAACTGCTACATATGGGCTACAGGTATATTGAGAGGTGGATAGGGTGTGGAGGGGGTAAGGATGGACTGCTACATATGGGCTACAGGTATATTGAGAGGTGGAGAGGGTGTGGAGGGGGTAAGGATGGACTGCTACATATGGGCTACAGGTATATTGAGAGGTGGATCGGGTGTGGAGGGGGTAAGGATGG
>JAGKTK010011522.1:0-29188 GCA_018397895.1 Paralithodes camtschaticus | reverse complement strand
CCTCCCTCTCCCTCTAGCCCTCCTATCTCTTCTTCTCCTTCCCTATTAAGCCTCCCTATGCCACCTGGTTATCAATCTTCTTTCCCTCCTTGTTCTTCCTCGTCCCCCATTCCTTCCATTATTACTCACCGTTAACCTCATCAGTCTTTTCTTCATTGTACATAAGTCTGTGTGTTCTTATTTTTCTTGTTCTATGTCCCTCTTTCTTTCCTCTTGTATGTATGCGTTTTTCCCGCTGTTTGCTGTATTTTGTGTGTATGTGTTGTCTATAGTGTATCTGTTTTCTTCCCACTTGTGTGTGACTTTTGTTGATGTTTTCTCTTTTTTGTCCTTTCTTTGTTTTCTTCAATTTTTCCGTTCCTTTCTTCTCTTTTTGTTTGTTGTTTTTTTTTCTTTTTCCTCCCTTGTTCCTCTTTAGTTCGGCGTGTTTTTGTTCCGCCTCTCTGATATGTGTTTGTATATATCGTTTTTATTCTCTCTTTTACAGCTTATTTTCTCGTACTTTCTTTTTAGTGTTTTTAGTATGTCCATTTTGCAATGGAACCTTCGCAGTTTTTCTCTTCAGAGAGACGATTTGCGTTTTTTACTCTCTTCCCATTCCCCTAAGGTTGTCTGTCTCCAAGAAACTCGTCTTCTTTCTCCTCTGATTCCTGTTCCTGGCTACCGTTTTATCAGTTCTCCTCATTCTCTTTCCGACACTTGTATTGTCCTTCACCACTCTGTTCCTTATGAAGAGTTTTCCTGCCCTACTTCCCTCCCTTGCACCTTTGTTAGGGTTTTTCTTGGTCGATGGATTACGGTTGTTTCTCTTTATTTCTCTCCTTCTGTTCCCGTCGAGTTTGGCTCTTTTACCATGTTTTTAGCTCGGCTGCCTCCTCCGTTTTTATTGCTTGGTGATTATAATTGTAGGCACACCCTGTGGGGTGATTCTGTCATTACCTCACGTGGTCGTGCATTAGAGTCTTTCATTACTAATAATAACCTCTTTCTCCTTAATACTGGTTCCCTGACTCATTTTGATGCGAGAACACATCCTTTTTCTTGTCTTGATCTTTCTTTGTGTTCCCCTTCCCTGTCTCTTCTTTTTCATTGGTCTGTTTTGGAGGATTCTCTCTATAGCGACCATTTCCCTGTTCTGCTCTCTCCTACCTCCTATTCTCCTGTCCCTGGTCCTCCTCGTTGGTGCTTCCAGCGTGCGGACTGGTCTACTTTTGCTTCACTATCTATCCCTTCCTTACCTCCGTCTGATTTTTCATCTGTCCATGATTTACTGGCCTTTTTTCTAGTCACAGTTTTGAGTGCTGCCTTAGTCTCTATTCCTCGGACTTCCCGTCCTTTTACGTCTAAATGTGTCCCTTGGTGGTCCCCGAACTGCGCCAAGGCTCTCCGCGTCAAATGGGCTTCTTGGAAGAGCTTTCGTCGTAAGCGTTTTACTCCCTGATTGTTCTTTTATACTTTTTCGTCAGGCGTCTGCCTTCCTCCGTCGCACAGTCAGGTCTGCTAAACGTCAGAGTTGGGTGTCCTATGTTTCCTCCATTACGTCCTTTACTCCTGTTCAGTCCGTCTGGAAGCGCATTCGCAAGATTTCGGGCAAGCGTTTACCTCCTCATTCTCCTGTGCTTCATGTTGATGGGGAGTCTGTTGCTGACTCGGAGGCAGTCGCCAATCGTTTGGGTCTTTACTTTAGCTCGGTCAGTAGTGGCTCTCATCTCCCCCCGGAATTTCATTCACTTAAAGCCGTCGCAGAGACTTCTCCAGTTGTTTTCACTCTGTCTTCGGCAGAGTCGTACAACGCCCCGTTTACTTCCCGTGAGTTGCTCTCCGCTCTTCGTGCCTGTAAGGCTACTTCTGAGGGTCTTGATGGCGTCCATAATTTAATGCTTAAGCATCTTTCCACTGAGGCTTTGGTATTTTTATTGGCAATTTTTAATAAGGTTTGGTCGTCTGGTGTTTTCCCTCCTGCATGGAGTTCTGCTCTTACTATTCCTTTTCTTAAGCCTGGAAAGTCGGGTTTCTCGCCCCAAGACTATCGCCCTATTGTCTTGATGAGTTGTTTATGCAAGCTGTTTGAACGGATGGTTAATGTCCGCCTGATGTGGCTTCTCGAGTCACGTCAGCTTTTGTCTTCGACCCAGTTTGGTTTTCGGCGTGCTCGGTCCGCTATCGACCCTTTACTTAGTTTGGAGACCTACGTCCGGTCTGCTTTTGCTCGCCATGAGTCAGTTCTTGCTGTTTTCTTCGATCTCGAGAAGGCGTACGACTCCGCGTGGAAACATAATATTTTATGCCAACTCCGTTTTTTTCATGTCCGTGGTAATATGGGCGTCTTTATCCGTAATTTCCTTTCTTCTCGTTCTTTTCGTGTCCGGGTGAATTCCTCGTTTTCTCGGTTATTCCCTCAGATAGAAGGTGTACCTCAGGGTTCCGTTTTAAGTACTATCCTCTTTCTCATAGCCATTAATGGCATTATCTCTTCTCTTCCGGCTACGGTCAGGTCCTCCTTATATGTCGACGGCTTTGCGATCTATGCGGCTGATTCGGATATTGTTGCGTTACGCTCCCTTATCCAATCAGCGATTGTGGCTGCCTCGTCATGGGCCACTGCTCACGGGTTTCGTTTTTCTACGACTAAATCTTGTGCTATGTCTCACTCGTCGCCACGTTATCCCGCGTCCTTCTCTTGAACTGTATGGTTCCGTTTTACCTTATCGCTCTTCGACTACCTTCTTGAGTCTTGTCTTTGATTCTCGTCTTAACTGGGCAGCTCATATTTCCTCTGTTAAGGTTGCTGCTTTGCACCGTCTTCGTCTCCTCCAGACCCTGTCCCACCTCACTTGGGGTGCGGACCGTGCTCTCCTTCTTCGCCTTCACGTTGCCCTTGTTCTTTCTAAACTCGATTATGGTTGTCAGGTTTACTCATCAGCCTCCGACACTGTCCTCCATAAACTTGACTCTGTTCACCATTTCGGTTTACGTCTTGCCTTGGGTGCTTTTCGCTCTTCCCCTGTTGAAAGCCTCTATGCTGAATCCGGCGTCCCTTCTTTGTACCGACGTCGGGCCCTTCTCTCTCTCCGGTACTACGCCCGGTCGCTTCAGTTTCCTTCCTTGCAGACCTCTATTCTTCCTACTGTTCCTGTTCCGTCTCATTCTCGCCTTCGGCCCCCTTTCCTTTCTCGTATGGATTCCTTACTTTCTCATTCTTCGTTTTCCCCCTTCCATGTTCTTCCGCTCCGGCTCAGTAAGTGTCCTCCTTGGCTCCTTCCTCGTATTTCCTTGTGTCCCTCTATTTTTCCTTGTTCTAAGTCCTCTACCCCGCCCTCAGTTCTTGTTTCCTTGTACACCTTACACAGCATTCTTCTTCTACCCCGGTTTACACTGATGGCTCCCGTTCGTCTTCTGGCGTCGGGCTTGCCATCCTTTTTCCTTCTCGTTCTTATCAGTATTCTCTCCCTTCTCCAGCTGGTGTTCTGACTGCCGAACTTTACGCTATCTTCTTTGCCGTCCGTCTCATGTGCTTCTTTCCTTCTTCCTCCTTTACTCTTTTTTCTGACTCTTACAGTGCCCTTCTTCTCTTGCAGTCTTTCCCTGCTGTCCATCCGTTGGTTCTTGCCATCCACGATTGGCTTGTTAGTCTCTCTGCTCGGAAAAAGGTTGTCCAATTTTGTTGGGTGCCTAGCCATGTTGGTGTCCATGGAAATTAGCAGGTTGATGTTCTCGCTCGCGACGCTGCGGCGGTCCGATCAACTTCTCTCTCTATTCCCGCCTCTGACTATTATCCAGCTATCTCTGCCTTCCTCCTGTCTCGCTGGCAAACAATGTGGTCTTCTCTTTCCTCTAATAAGCTCCGCACTGTTAAGGCCTCCGTTTCTGCCTGGGCTGACCCCTCTCACCATGTTCGCCGTTGGGAGACTGCGTTGGCCCGGCTTCGGCTAGGCCATACCAGACTTACCCACTCCTTCATGTCCCGCTCGCCTCCACCTCTTTGCTCCCGGTGTGGTGTTCAGGTTTCTATTTCTCACATTTTCCTTGACTGTCCTCTCTTTTCTTCGGCCCGTCGCCGTTCTTTTCCCTTTCTATTTTCCCTTGGTCGTCGTCCTTGTCTTGCCGATCTCCTCTCAGAGTCCCCTTTCTTTTCCGTTGACCACGTAATGGCTTTCCTTTCCTCTCTCAGCCTCCTTAACGATATTTAACTTCCTTTCCTTCTAACACTATCCGTTTCTTGCTTTAGTGCCATATGGCCTTTGTTGCCTGGTGCTAGAAATTTCTTAATGTTATGTTATGTATGCAGTTTAAGAGGGACCTATGTTACTAAGAGTGTTTATTGATATCGTATATAGGCTACCTATTTGATTCATATAGGTAGATTAGGCTATAAACTAAAGAAAATCGTCTAATGGTAACAGTTTAAGAAGTATTGAGATTTATTGAGATCGTTTATACAATAGGCTACCCATATGAGTCGTATAGGTAGAATATAAACCAAAGACAATCGTCTAATGGTAACCAGAATATGATGAGCATTTCATAATGGTGGTGAAGGGGTTTAACCCATGGGATCCGGGGGGCCTCAACAAAATATACCTTAAAATTAGTAGATTCTTATGGATAGGCCTACCGGTACTTTAAACACCAGTACCGGGGGACGGTATTATTCCTTATATTCTGGCTATTATTAGACGATTTTATGCAGCTTAGGAGGGACGTCTGGTAATCTAGTTCGTTGACAATCCTAAATCTTTATTAAATAGTAAAATCGTCTAATGATAGCCAGAATAAGAAAGACAAATAACTGCACCTATTATGTTTATAGTATAAGACAATAATTATGGCTAATTATAATTATAACAATTGATGGTGTTATGGTTAGTGATCTGTACGTGGTAACCCAGATTCGAATCCCGGTAGGATCACATGGTTTCATTAATTTCATTGGGAGGTAGGCCTATTTGGTGTTCGGAGTGAAATAAAACATTAGATTATTATAACCTCGAACTGCTTAACCCTTTAAGTATCAGTGACGTCCTTTTAATTATATTCTGGCAACTATAAGACGATTATATTCAGCTCAAGACGGACATGTAGCAATTAAAAAGTTACACACTTTCTTAATTAACCCTTTAGCTACCACAGATCCTTCTGAAACTTCATAAAATTGCCTAATTATAGCTAGATTCGAATAAAAAAGACGTCGACGGTATAGGAGTTAAACGAACCCCTGGATAATAATAATAGGTAACGAGTCGATAGGAAACCTCGACTCATGGAATAGCTTCGAACTTGTTATGGACACATTCATTACCCTTTTCGTACATATTATTTGTATAGTGTAAGACAATAATTATGGCTAATTATATATAACATGAAACTCCTTAAAATGTGTCTAAATATAGCTAGAATAAAATAATAAAGACGTCGCCAGTACGAACCTCCTGATACAAATATTAGGTCACGACTAAATAGGAAACCTCGACTCTATAATAGAATATCTTGGAACTTTAAATCAGCTTAAGGCGGATGTGTATATAAATTATGAGGTTATATACTATATTAATCCTTTTAGCTACATATATCCTTCCTAAGCTTCATAAAATCGTTTACATGAGACTGAAATCCAATAAAAAAGACGTCGCCGGTACTGGAAGAATTAAATGCACCTCTGTATACAATTATTAGGTGTCGACTCAATATGGAAGAGCTCCGAACTTTAAATCTCTGTTTAATCTATAATAATTTATCTTGCGTCCTACACAGATATTTCTTAAACTATATCAAATTTTCTAATGATAACCTGAATTAAAAACAAATATAACTTCATCTATTGTGTTTTATATTGCAAGCTAATTATGGTATATTATATGAAACTTCGAACTGCTGAACCACCATTACGTAATTTGTTCTCGTATTCTGCTTACCATTAGACGATCGATTTTCTTTAGTTTGTAAATACCTATACGACTCAAATGGGTCAATACGAACTTGATAAACTCTCTGAATAACAAAGGTCCTTCTTAAACTGCATAAAATCGTCTAATTTTAGCCATAGTCCACGGTAAAGAAGCGATATAATGCTGAAGGAGTTGAAGAACTTAAGGAGTTCGAATTTTTAAGATCAAAGAGACTGATTCGACCCAAGGCTGTTCCAATCGCCTAAAAACAGCGAATCAATCTTATCTCGACTCTCAATCCGAGGCAAGGACGACTGGACTGTGGAGAAAGAGGTTAGTCTTACAGGATCGTGAACGGTGAAGGTTGGGTTAGAAAGTGCTCCAGCCATATTATTTGTATATACTTTATGGCCGGTTACTCTAATCGTTCTTGGGGGTTTTACTAAGGTAATATTTGTGGACTTTTAACTTTCATACAGTGTTCGCTCTTGCATTTCTTTGTTAATGCGTTAATATTTGCGATGCATATACTTTGCTGCCCTGTCTTTAGCTGGAATCGCTCGCTGTTTTTACTGCGTTAATATTTGTAGACTTTTTTCGAACCGTGTTCTCTATTGCATTTGTGTATTTGTTTATTGAGTTACGTATTGCGATGTTTAGGTTTTATGGCAATTTTATTTAGCTGGGATCTCTTGCGGTTTTCACAAAGCTAATATTTGTGGACTTAAATTTCGTACCGGATTCGCACTTAAATTTCTTCGTTAATAATTTTCATATTTTCTATGTGTAGGCTTTGTGGCCATTCTCTTTAGCAGGGATCGCTTTTGCGGTGTTTTTATTGCTTAAATATGTGGACTTTAACACAACATTTCGGTATTTTTGTTTTCAGTGATTATATGGACTTTCAAAAAAATCACCAGGTTCGCTCTTGCGGTTTATTTTAATCCGTGAATCTTTGGATTTTGTTTTTGTTTTAATTACTTCAAACGGTTTTCTGTAAATGTAATGGGGTAAATTGATTGACACCCTGCTAATGGCCATTGGATTTGCGATGAAAACTATCTATAGTCCTATAGCGATTCATAGAGTATAACTATAGTCTTATTTTCTCCAGCTGATAGATTGCAAAGGTCCCATCAAAATTTCGCCGTTTATTAAATTTGTTAGTGAAATATTGTTATTTATTGAAACTTTACATTAATAACACGCATAGACTTAGTTTCATACTTGTGGTTAGTGAAATGCTGGGTGTGAAGGGAATTCATGGTCTCCTGAAATATCCCCAGGCTACCTTTAGGATCAACTTNATTATTGTGGGTGCGGGACATTTTCGAGGGCATTACAGTTAGTATTGAGAAATTAGCTGCTAAAGGATTAAAATTGCCATCCGCTGAAAAAATATATATAATCTATATGCCTACGGCATTGAACTTCTGGCTAAAATTTGAACCCAACCTAATTTTGTTCAAAAAATCTACCTTCGTCTAGTTTCTGAATCCAAAGCGAAAATGCTTAAAATAAAATATTTGCTCATCGAAAATTGACTACTTGATTTTCAGGCTATAAGGAAGTTTGAGCCGAAATATTTGTTATAATAGATATACAATAATAATTTAGGTTCCTGATGAATTTGTTCTCTTTAATTGGGTGTTATGTACTATGACCATGTTTTAGCTGGTAATTCTGCTAAATATCTATGTATACAGCTAAAACTTCCTTACAGAACGAAACTCGCAAGTGGTCAATTGCCGGAAAAAGCGCTCTTGTAACTGACTTTATTGGTTAGCGGTAGAAATCTTGCGGGAGAAGATCTACCGAAAAAGAACAAATGCATTTATTTATTTAACTTCCAACACCAAACGCTTAAAGAAATTAATGGAAGCATGTGATCTTCCCGAGATTCGAACCTGGGTTACCAAATGGAAAAACAAAGTTGCTTTACTGTACAGAACTAAACATAATTAATAATTAAAACCAATCTTAAACTAAACTTCTGAAAAACTAAACTGTACTCCGATCCAAATTTACGGAAGTGTTATGTGAAGTGATTAGCAGTAGCCCAATAATTTTTCCTGCCAAATTAAATTTATTTGATCTAGAAGCTGATCTCTGAAATAAATGCTGCTGCATTAAATTTACCAAAGGTTCTAGTTACGCTCTAATTAGGATATAGATCTGTGTAACTACTATAATTCCCATAAATAGACTGTCCACCTATTTAACCCCTTCAGCAAGATTATATATATATATATATATTTTTTTACCTATGTCTAAATCTAGATCTTGTGTAATTTAAACTATTATTCGGATGGTTTATGGAGTCTTTACCCCTTTAAAATCATAAGAGGTACCGGTAGATTATTTGCTATTGCTAAATAAATTAGTGTAATGGTTACCAGAATTATTACAAATTAGACTTCATGCTGAAGGGGTTAAGAAGCCCCAAGGCAGGGGAATGTATAGCTTAATGCGTATTAATGTGGATAAAACTGAAACTGATAGAACATTTACCTATAACATTTCAATAGCGAGGGGTGGCGTTGAAAATGTCCCGTAAAACTACCACTAAAATTGGGTAAAGTGTTTACTACGAAAAAAGGAACTAAATATTTCTTAAGCAAAGTGCTGCATTTTGTTTTACCACCACTGATAAGCCATTGGGCTTTTGGCAGAAAATGCCAAAAATTATCAGTGATATCAGAGCCATGTTTACATAGTGTTCTCATCGTCCAGCATATTACTGCTTCATATTAATCAGCCAACTTAAATTAGCCCTATATAATATTTAATTAACACTAGAACAATAAATTATACCATGTAGGAAGTCTTCTGGAGAAATAGGGCAAATTTAGACAAAAATGCAAGATAAACTAAATCACAAATGTATGCTAGAATAGCATTGACAAATCGCTAGATAGTCACCACCCAGACACTAAAAACTTTTGTCACTAGAAAACAGAATATCTGTATCTAGAATAATCTTTAACAATCGAAATATCTCTCCAATTCCTTAAAATAGGGAAACTAACTTTAATACCGCTAGAATTCATAACATATTGATGTCGCTAGATGGAAGTGATGTAAGAGATTCGCTGGATTTAGCGGTAGAAGCTACATTGGCAACATCGTACCAAGAACCTTCATTCAGTTCTAATGAAAAAGGTCAGATTTCGAAACTATTAAAATTATTTCAAAGTTCAGAGATCATAAGATTGGTTTGGAAGTCGAAGTACACAATTTCGGTTCCATTAGTTTAACAAACTTTTACATAATAAATTATATGCTACTTAGAGGGTTCAATAAAGAAGGATTACTTTCCCGATATCGTATAAGCGTACGCAAGCTGTTTTGTTTTAAGAAAGTCGACAAACCCTTCGTATATTTGGGGTTCTTAGTTATACATTAGAACATATTTATAGTTTGCACTCTTATAAGTATAAACACTTGTTAAAGAGGAAATACACAAAGAGGAAATACACAAAATCCCAATTTAGAATGATCGTGAATATCTTTATTTTGGCGTATGTTTGGGCTAATTTAAGACTACATTTAGATAGATAGAATGTTTTAACACTCGCCAATGAAATATGATGACTTGCTTACAGATATATACTTAAAGCCCGACTCGGCTTGACTTTAACCAGTTGTTTACTCAACCTTGTGGAGGAGCAGGGTTGAGTTGGCTTGATATTGGACACCCTTTTATGGCATTTGGGTGTGAAATAAGACTATTTCCAGTCTATCGGAGATAATGATGGTACAGGAAAATGCGGTACTTAAGAATTCCGATCCAAGAGCTAGGCTACCCTTAGGATGCAGTAGAGCTGTTGCTGAACTGGTGTTTCTGGTGAGTGTTAAATCTTAGTTTTTTGTTCATAATTTTGCCTTTAACGTAACATTTTTATGAAAGTTCTAGAAGGTTGTTAAAAGTAAAATTTAGAAGCATGCTTGTGAATAAAACTTCTTTACTTGCAGATAAAATTAACTTAATTTTTGCCATTATAAATTTAAAAAAATAAAAATTGCAGTTCTAATAAAAAAAAAAAAAAAAAATCTGTTAAACTGTAGTCTTAAATAGTTAAATCTTAGTCTGATTTAATAATCCTAACTAGATTTAAGAATTCTTAGAATTATAGATGGCTATACATAAGTTTTAATTTTCAGAATTCCCGGTCAGTATTTCTATTTTTAATGTAGAGTATATATTTTATGTAGATACTCTGGCACATACCCCATAACCCCATTACTGGGGGTGGCAGACATGAGACAGAACCCGAACAGAAGCTTTTAAAGTTCCTATTCTCAGGGTCGGACTACTTCCGCGTTCCCTCGCCTATTTGTCTCGGAGTAGAATTGTATGATGGGAATACTTCTAGCCCCCTGTCCCTGTTAAAATTTAGTCTCAAAGAAGTTAAAGCTTGTTTTATAGCATATAGGCTATATATATATATTTTTTTTTTTAGATTTAGCCTATAGAAATTTATAAATATTAGCCATGATTTTCAAATTTCCCGGCCACTATTTCTATATATAATATGGGGTAACTTTAAAATTTAGTATCTTTGAACAAAACTTTAGGAATTATAGCCTATACTTTGTCTAGGTTTTAGCTTTACCTTGGGCGCAAATAAAACTTGTTAGGTCTATCGTAGTTTTAAGTGTGCCAGATTTTCTTTTAAAGTAGTCTCCGATTCTAAACATATAGCCTGCTGCACCGTATTGTATCTCGCACAGTTCTATCTTAAAACCCGGCATCTTCATTCTAGCCCTATTACCGGTAGGTTACTCCAAAAAACCAGCGGTAGGCTAATTGTATTTTAACTTTGTCTACTTTTCCTGAATGAGAACATTAAGTTTTATAACGGGATTTGGCTATTCATTTAATAGTTTATGCCTCCGAAACTCCTTGAATTATGGCATTTTATTGTTCATATCTGAAAAAGTCTTCTAAAAATTTACAGGACCGTAGGTCATATTAAAAGTCCCGGCATCTAAATTCTATATATTTTTTGTTTAAAAAAAAAAAAAAAAATGTACGGTGCCGTCCTTTTAACTTTATTTTAGCTACTAGTAACTAGCCTACTAGATTTTACGTTTTTTTTATTTTAATACCACGAATTTTCAGTTTTTTATAAACAAAATTAGTCCTTTGCATCAATATATAGTTTGTAATTAATTAGAAATCTCTCCATTAGGCCTATCGATCGATGTTGAGACACTCGCTCCCCGATAATGATTTGAAAAGACATTAGCCTAACCTAACAACCTTACCTAACCTAACCTAGTATTTTGGGTGGTGGCTGCCCCCCCCCCCCCCCCCGCTGGTTGAGTAATTAATAAAAAAATACAAAAAATTGGCTGTATTATACGAAGCTGAAAAAAGCTTATGAAGTCTATGGTGTTTAATCTGCAATCTTCAGTTTGATTGTACATTGATAACGGGAAAGTACCACATTGACAACCTTGTTACGAAAATTAAATTTTAGTACCATACTTTTATATTAGGTTTTTCAGAGGATTTGACACATTTTCATATGATCTTTAGAGCTATCGATGACAAAGTACCGTATTGACAACCTTGTTACGAAAAAAACATTTTAGTACCATACTTTTATTAGGTTTTGCCGAGGGTTAAAACATATTTTCTTATGATCTTTAGAGCATATAGATGCATTACTTAGTGCCAATAGCAATTTAATCGGGGAACTGTTATTTGTGTAAGAAAACTAAAAAGAAAGTTATGCTGATTTTTTAATAAGGAAAATAGTTTAATCAGTGAAATGTGCAACTAAAACAAAATAGTGGTGCCGTTGCGCAACGCTAAGACCACGTGGATTTGGTTCGGTCCGTCCCGAGACTCCCGGGCGAGGGCATCCCTTTTAACCGACCGCGCTTGTCAAACAACTAGGCTTTGGTCTCTGCTCGTGTTTTCTTTAAGTTTTGTTAACTCTTGAGAATCTTTAAGTGTTTGACAGATTCTGGATGTCCTGTGACTATTATAGCTTGCTTAGGAAGCCTAAGGAAGGGTCATGGGAATTAAAAGGGTTAAGAGTGGCATAAGATTGGCATTGACATAGGTCTGCTACCGCCGCCGCCAACACCGTGAACGACCGCAGCAGTGCAAGTACTGGTACTGAGCTGGATACACAGGCCTAGTTTGCCTTTTTCCAGAGGCTCTACTGTAAGAAACTAAGAATAATCAACCCTTCGACGGAGTCTGCCATGATTCATATAGGCTAGCCTAGCCGGTATTTTTTCAGATTGCCACAAGTGACGTGCAAGAGATATCTAATTTTTGTAACTTGGTCTTTATGACTTCTATACATAATTTCTATAAATGTCTTTAGCCTACCTGCGGAAATAAAATTATCTTGTAGCCTAGACTGGGTTAAATATGGGAAAGGCGGCCATCTTTAATCTGTGATTCTCACGCATGCGCAGAGGACAGGATTTGGAAGGATTTGCCTGCGCACTGTGCGCAGCTGCAAACATGGCTTCCCAAACAAAGCTTCCGGTCTCTGCTCTGTTTTCTGTAAGTTTTGTTAACCCCTTTGGAGTTCTGACAGATTCTGAATGTCCTTTGACTATTATAGATCGCTTAGGAAGCGTCTATGGGAATTAAAAGGGTAAAGATTGGGCCAGGCCAAAATAAACTCTTGGACGGAGTCTCGCGTCCATATAGGCTAGCCTAGCCCAGCCGGAATTTTTTTCATATTTGACACATGCACGAGGTATCTTTAATCTTTGTAATAGTCCTATGTTATGACTTGCATAATGTCTAGCCTATAAATTTAAATCCCTGCGAAAATAAAATTTTCTAGGCTAGGCCTACTGGGTTAAATATGGGAAAGGCGGCCACCTTTAATAGAGTGGAGATATAATTGCCCAGGTTAGGCTAGAGGATGAAAGGAGATTAATTAGTCTATGATTATTATACCGTCAGGCCTAATGACAAAATTGTTTATGGGTTAGGCCTATGGCCAAAAAGTTAAATTTCTGCGACTAAGTAGAAACGGGTGTTAACCCACGAAATCCGGGGGGCCTCTTATAATCCCGATCGCTGTGTACGGGGTACAGTCTATCTTCATAATTCAGTAGCTACTGATTGAGACTACCTAGAGCAGTAAAAAAAAATGCAAATTGTAGAACTTTCTAGATTCGGTGTAGGCCTAGGCCTAGAATGCCGTTGAGATGACATTGCTGAAATGCGTGATTGCCGTGTTATGATTTTAGCGGGAATTTTTAGCCGCACAGTTTACCTCTTATGGGGCCTCCTGGATTAGCCTAGGCCTACTGCCCTTTTTTTTTTTTTTTTTTTTTTTTTTTTTTTTTTCGTATCCCGGCGTCACGCAATATAGGCCTAGGCCTAGATAGCCTCTTATAAGGCCTTCCGGATTCAGAGGGTTAAAAACTAGTTTTGTTTGGAAAACTCGCACATGTTAAAAGGAAAATTTACCGGGTAGCCTAGGCTATATATCCTATAGGCCTACCCTGTTCAAAATATTTATAAATACACCTTCACAACCTATGATTTGTCACTAGGCCTATTCTGTTGCTCCTAATAGGTTAATATTAGTCTAGGCCTATTCGTAGTAGACTTGGTATGGCTTGATGCTCTGAAATTTATATTTTACTTTAAATTGCTACATTAAAGTATTAAACCTTCACTAAAGTGAGACTTTTCAGTCGCGGTTTGACTGTATCCCCGAAACTCCCGTTTTCTGTAAGCCCATTTACTTCGACTCACGATCTCTTGTGTTGTTTTCGCTCTTCCGCAGTGCTTTTTAGTGATTTTATGATGGGTTAAGGAAAAATATATATGGCTGCCTTTGGGTTGTGTGATTATGTGTGGATGGTTGAGATTAACTTTGTAATTATTTAAGTCGGCCTTCCGCTTGCTGTACTAGTAAGTTAAATTCATAGGTGTTCGTATTTATTACCCATTAGCCTAATTTCCGGAAGTTAAAACCAAGGCTTATGCGAAAATTTCTTAAATTTTAGGCTGTTACTTTGACATGGCCTATCTCATAGCTGGTGCGGCTGCTTTATATTGTAGACTCTTTATTCCACACAATACGAATTGGTAATAGACCCATACACTGTCATACAGTACTTAAATTCACAACGGAAATGCTAAATTTGATGTAGCCTATTATTTGGTCCGATGATGCTCTGGACTTGGCTCAATTGTGCCGCTGCTCTTTTAGTATACAGGCGTATTGCCATCTTTATTTAAATTTACTCTTGTGGTCGGAATCGCATTCCCGTCTAGGCTAGGGTATTTTAACGGCCGTGGAATACAATAATAGGCAGTGTGGCAAAATTTGCCCATTTTCTTTTATTCCAAACTTGCATCTGAAAAATATTGATACTGTGCCGGTACAGAATTTGGATGCTGACCCTTTTGCTAAACCCTTGCTATGATGTTACAAATACCGGTACAGTATTAAATATCGCCTGATGTGAAGTTCAAATACGGCTGAAAATCGGTTAATCCCCAACTTTCGTGAGGGAAACTTAATGTCTCGGTCTAAAAAATATTGTTCATAAAATTACTGGTATTGAGGGGTACCAGTACTTAACCCAAGGTCTGCAATGGTCCTTCCGGTAGCTTGGTATTTAAACCTGTGTAAAACCAACGCTTCAAATACTGTGCCAGTGCTTGGAAATTTATAAAAATTGAATGGTTCATGGAAAGTAGTGGAATCTCTCCGTACCACATCCTCCACTCTTCCCCATCAGGTAGTGGAATCTCTCCGTACCACATCCTCCACTCTTCCCCATCAGTTATACCCCAACCTCAATTTTTTTTTTTTTTTTGTGAATTAATTAAAACCAGATTTTTTTTTTTTTTTTTGCCCCCGGGCCATGCCAAATATCACTCTTCCACCTCCCCTCCTTCCCCAGTTTCCTCCCCTCCTTCAGTTATCACCTATTTTCCCTTTTATTCCCTTATTCTGTGGTATATTTTCGTGCTAACATTAGCAAGTTGCAAGCAGGGCGTTGTCAGCAAGAGAGAGAGAGAGAGAGAGAGGGAGAGGGTATCGATCGACCGTCTCTCTCCAGAGGTGGAGGAAATTGGTGGGCTGGGAGGTTGCCTCAGCCATACATTTGTGACGCTCCTGCATAGTAGCCACGTGCGGGCATGCGCGCGCGTCGGCTGCTCAGACGTTTAGAAACCGGCTGGCTTTTCCTTAGTATATATCCTACGACAATGTAACTAATGTCTGGGATATTCTTATGTTGTTTCACAGCTTGAAGCTGCCCTTATTCTTAACCAACACATCTTTGTATATTTTGTTCTCGATAGTTGATTGTTTCATTATAATATATAAGATGTAAGTCTGGTGAGAGTGGGAGGAGACGAGCGGGGGAGGGAGAGGGAGAGAGAGACCGGCTGGGGACGAGCCTGATGTTGCCAATTTGATCGCAACGTTAGGCTTAGTTTCGACTCGCGCAAGGGGTAGAGGATTTTGACCCCGGCAACTGTGTTGAGTGTTGCCAAGCATGGGATGTATTTCGCATGCCTAGGGTGATGTCCAGACAGATTAAAGACTCAGAGCTCGCCTCACTGTCGTACCCTTTGGACCCCCTTGATATCTATCTCTCTCAACCCCACTTAGAAACTTTCTCTCTTACTTTGTATACCTTCCTTCCGCTACTTCACCAATCTATTTAATTATCCCATCCCCTTGATAGACCTTATATCTATTATTGTATTAATGACGAGCTCTCGGATAATTGGATAGGATTTTGGGCCTTATGCAGAGATGTAATTGTTAATGAGACCTGGGAAACTTTTTTTGTTGTCTCATATTTGGTGGTTTCATGCTTGCTAGTGTGTTCTTGTCGGCAGGTGAGCAGGGGCTAGACCGGAGGGGGGGCTTTTTGTGATCCTTTAAGTAAAGTCTGCTGGTGCGAATCCTGTGGACCCGCACGACTTTACTAGGATACCCGTGGGAGTCTGGAGGCATTTTCTTGTCTGTGTCCCTGTGTGTGTAGTGTTGTGTTGTGCGAGGGCCCTTGCCTAGTCCACTCAGCACTGCGCTAGCACGTCTTGCTTTTGTTTTAGGGTCGCCAGGAGAGAGTCGGATACTTGGGATCGGAGTCTCTCAAGAGCACCCTTTCAATTAGAGTAATTTGGCGCACAGACTTGGGAACGTCCCTAGGCTAGAGCAGGTGGCTCAGCCCGGGTATCCGAAGCCTATATCCTTCCGGCTAGACCTCTGCCACCTGGCAGATTAACAGCTAGGGGTTTATTATTTCTGCATGCTTGTTATTGTGCCACAGTTTACCGTTGTTGTGAGCATTGCGAGTCAGGGTGTGGCTTAGAGACTGTCCGAGCAGGCTTGCCTGACTAAGAGTGAGAAGCACACCTGTATGTGGTTATGTTGCGAGTTCCTGCCTCTATTTAATTATACCTATGCCATTATACACTGTATGGCCTATCACTAGTATTTATTCCTGCTTATGAGTTAAGAGTTCTCTAAATCCGTAACTTACTTTCTTTGCTAAGCATCAGATCCTACAGTAGCCGCATGCAGTTTAGAAACCTGCATCTTGTCTACCTGTACGATGTTTTGAAGACTGTTTGCTTTCACCTTCTTTCACGCAGGGGTGATTAGTTGTATTAATTAACGTAACTTTAAATGTACTTTCTTCTAGTTTGTTATTAAATTGTTTCTGCAATTTAATTCAGTTGTCTATCTTTTCCTTGAAGCTTTAAGTAAACTTAATTGTGTGATCTTTTATATAGCCTGCTTGACTATCAGCAGTCTATAGTGCGTGCACCCTGTAACCGAGTCATAGGATACCTTGTTGTCCAGGCAGGACTCTTGACGGTTTAGGGTGGTTTGTTGCCTGGGTTTATAGATAAGGGTTGGATCTAGCGTTTTCCGTTGTTGCTTGTTGCCGCATACCTAGTCCAATAGAAAGAGCCCAGTGTTTATATATCCCAGGACGTAACCCATTGTGTAACTCCCGGCCTGTACCGCCGATATTGACCATCCAAACGCTGTTTCCACTTTTTTTCTTGTAACGGGTTAATACCTTTATAATCAACCTATAATAGGCGCATATGGATAAGTATTAATGCTATTTATGGTAAAATAAATATTTTAGTGATGGGAACAGCTCGAATACGTGCGCACAGGCAGTGGGCTTGGTGCCGCTAGAAGAGTGGCGAACACATCAAAAGGTATCCAAAGGTAAGGTGTCTCATACCCCCCCATGCGCACTTCAGAGGTTAAGGGGAAGTTTTAATATTGTTATTTTTTGGATCACCTCTCTTATGTTAAAGCCCATTACTTGAGATTTTAAGAAATTCGCCCCATTAGTTTGGCAAAGATTTTTCCGCCATGGTTTTCAATTTTGAGACATAATGCCATTTGAGTAATTTTTTTGCTGGCAAGCAATGGCGAGCATGTAATTAAAGAAGTTTTCTACCAATTTGTTTTTATTTATCTAGAAAGGTGCTATTAATTAAGCTTGGAGGTCTAGGGAGCAAACTAAAATCCTCACCTTTAGTATACCGGTAACTCTTGTCAATCTTTAAAAACAATCGGGTAAAATTTCTTATGTTTGAATACTGTACTGGAAGAAAACCCGAAAAACTATTTTCTTGCCTCAAAATTACCAGTAAGTCTCCCCTCTTGGGGAACTCTCCCCGCTCTGAACTTGCCTAGTTCATATTCCCTGAACCTAGCCAAACTAACAAAGCCTAACCTAACCAGGGTGTCAACGGAAAGGGTAGATTAATTTTAGTATTTAATTGGTTTGTGACTGGGTTGTGTTTATGGATGGTGTGGTGAGGGAGGTGAAAAGGAGAACTATGGGAAGAGGATTGGGTTTAGTAGGAAAGAATGGTAGAGATTGGGAGTTGAATCAGTTACTGTTCGCTGATGACCCAGCATTGGTGGCGGATTCTGATGAGAAACTGCAGCGGGTAGTCAAAGAGTTTGGTGTGGTTTGTGGAAGGGGGAAACTAGGTGAACGTCAATAAAGTAAAGTAATGGTGTGTAATAGGGGGGAGCATAGGATGAATCTAGATGGGAGGCTGGATGGGGAAATATTGGAACAAGTAGTGTTTTAAATATCTAAGGAACGATAAGCAGAAGTGGAGGTAAAACTGAGTGTGAAGGAAGGAAGGTTTTCGGAGCAATGGGAAGTAGCCTATGTGGAAGACGAGAAATCTCTTGAGTGAAAGTAAAAAGTGCACTGTATCAAGGAATTGTTGTGCCAACAGTGATGTATGGGGCTGAGACATGGGCTCTGAAGAAAAAGGAGGAAAGAGGGTTGGATGTGATGGAGATGAGCTGCTTGAGGAGTATGTGTGGAGTTACTCGTAGAGACAGATTGAGGAATGAAGAGATACGTAGGAGAGTGGGGCAGCAGGAACATTTGTCAGCCAGAGTGGACAGAAGGGTGCTGAGCTGGTATGGTCATATTGAACGAATGGGAGATGAAAGGCTTGCAAAGAGAATATGAGAGTCTGGTACAAGGGGAGATAGAAGGGCAGGAAGATCCCATTGAGATGGAGAGACTAAGAAAGGCTTTGGATGATAGAGGAATGACTATAGATCAGGCAGGGGAAGTGGTGGTGGACAGGAGTGAATGGAGAATGCTTGTGAATAGTTGAGTGAACACTTGGTCATTTGGAGTAAGGGGTCGGGCACAAGTTGGACTACATAATAGTCCATCAGGTGCCTGGCCCGGGGAGACTATTAATATGAAGGGTGCGCCTGGAAGTGTGGTGAGAGGGCGTGTGGCTTTGGCTCCGCTGCAGGTCTGCCTGCCGAGATCGGAACCTCTCCGGGTGGTCGGGGAGTGCTGGAGCGATCTTGGTGACCCTGGTCTCTGGGTCTTCTCCTGGGTGACCTGGATGTGTGAGTTTTGTGTTTTTTATCTGTTTATTTGTTTTATGTTTTTGTGTTTTCCCTGTTCTTGCGCTGTCTTGAGTCGGCTACCCCCAAAATGGGGATTGGCCCTGAGCATATAGATAGATAGATTTAATTGTATATACAAATTTAAATTTAAAGCTTAAAAAACTATGGTTAAATTGTCTGTAGAAGTTATATAATAGGAAAAAAATGCTAGCATTTGATATTTATTAATATTCTTTTAAATCTTCTAACAATATTACTCTTCTTTGACACCCTGACCTAACCCACTAGTGGGAGGGGCGGTGTCTTTAGATGGTTAGATACAGTAATGGGTGAACACTAATTTCCGGGGTGGGGGGGGGAGGGGTTTACATGAACAGGGAAAGTTGACTAAAACGGGGCATTGGTTGTAAAAATTTGTTTTTTTATGAGACTTTTCCAGTACCGGTATTCTTGTGTCGTGATATTAAGGGGGATAGGGTTTATCTTTATACAGTAGTAGTTTCCTCCCTAGACCTCCAAACTTTAAAAAAAAAAAAAAAAATCGGGTAATTTTCCGCTTGCCAGGATAAAATCGCCACCTAAATGGCACTAGAAGTTCTTAAAATTTTGTGTTAATCTCTTTACTAATGGGGCTAAAAGTGAAGGGATTTCACAAAAACCATATACCCTCATTAACCCTCCTGGCCCGGGCTGGTCCTCCAAAGGACAGTGTGGGCTACCCGGGCGATCTGGCCAAAAAAAGTCTTGGCCTAGGCTACCGTATTTTTTTTTTTTTTTTTTTTTTAACTGCTAGAAATTTCCCACGCATCTATAAACGTAGTGCGGTTTCCAATCTGTAGACTGGCGTTGAGTAGAGCTCTCTAAAGGGGGTATTACACTGGATATATTTTCAGTCGTCCTTCGACCTTCATTCTTCGATCTTTGGCATGCCATCGTCGTCTTGCTATCACACAGGCTCCACGCACGATCATAGTCATCTACAGACCTAGGCTAAAGTGTCTGATCGCTTCTCTGCTTTATTTACACATATACATTATTACATTATTAAATGCAGTGAAAATAGACGACAAAAGCTGAAGGTCACGACTCGCACTAACATTATGAATAGGATAAACTCGCAAACCATCAGTAGGCTAGGCGGCGGGTGATAACCGTCGCGGGTTTAAATTCGAAGGTTGAGAGTTCGAGCCTTGCCGATAAAGATTTTTTTTTTTTTTTTTTTTTTCCTAGTTGTTATAATTTAAAAATAATGTATGTTAGCCTATCATATATAAACTAGGTCAGGGTATGTCTTGTACAAATAAATAATAGCCTATGCATCTTGGTGAGAATAGGTTTAGGCTACACTTGTTTTGGATATAATTCCATTACAATAACTAACTCCATTTAACTAGCCTAACTTATCCCAACTTTATCCTTTTATAACTACACTACAGTATTATTACATAAACTAACCCAATACCTATATAAAGGCAATTTATATCAAATTATACCTATATAAAACAAATGCGATGAATAATAAAATAGACAATGCATACCGGTAATAAAAATAGAAAGAAACCTATCGACCACAGGAGACTCGATCCCTGGTTCTACAGTTTACACCCGGCGCTTCCCGCAAGGAGCTGCCGACATTGATTCTTCAATTCAAATGTAACTAAAAGAGTGTATAGCTGTTAATTGTTTATACATAATTCATGTATTGCAGTTCATAATGCATCGATTTCCTTTAATAAATTAGTTTGTATGCAGATCTAACTAACTATATGCAAAATATGAATTAATTTGAGTTAAGTATTATCGTGGGCATGACCACGATTTCCCAGTGTACTTGGGTAACCGTGGGCCATGGAAAAGACCATGAAACGAGAGATTAAGGACCACGCAAATCATGGTTTTGATGAAGGATGACTGGGAAATGTGCCAGTGTGATAGCCCCTTAACCCGGGAACTGCAGGGAGACTCTTAAAGCGTTCCCCTGGCAGACTGCGGGAAGACCATTAACCTCTAAGTGCGCATGGGGGGTATGAGACACCACTGCCTGTGTGAATGTATTTGAGCTGTTCCCATCACTAAAATATTTATTTTACCATAAATAGCATTAATACTTATCCATATGCGCCTATTATAGGTTGATTAGAAAGGAATTAACCTGTTACAACAATAAAACAAGTGGAAACGGCGTTTGGATGGTCAAAATCGGCGATACAGGCCGGGAGTTACACAATGTATGGCTGAGGCAACCTCCCAGCCCACCACTTTCCTCCACCTCTGGAGAGACTGTCGATCGATTCTCTCTCTTGCACTCGCTTGCTAACAGTGATAACAATGCCCTGCTTGCAACTCGCTAATGTTAGCACGAAAATATACCACAGAAGAAGGGAATAACAGGGAAAATAGGTGATAACTGAAGGAGGGGAGGAAAGTGGGGAAGGAAGAGAGGTAGAAGAGTGATATTTGGCATGGCCCAGGGGCAAAAAAATAAAAATAAAAAAATAAAATAAATTATTATTTTTTTCCCCCGACTCTTAAGTCTTCCCGCAGTTCCCGGGTTAAGAGTAAGGCTTTTTTAAAAATCCTTTTAAAACGCCCCCCAATTTTTTTTATTTTTTTTTTTTTTTGCCCCTGGGCCATGCCAAATATCACTCTTCCACCTCCCCTCCTTCCCCCACTTTCCTCACTTCCTGAGGTTGCCTCAGCCATACATTATGTAACTCCCGGCCTGTATCGCCGACTTTGACCATCCAAACTCTGTTTCCACTTGTTTTATTGTAACAGGTTAATTCCTTTCTAATCAACCTATAATAGCCGCATATGGATAAGTATTAATGTTATTTATGGTAAAATAACTATGTTAGTGATGGGAACGCCTGGAATAAGTCAGCACAGGAGTGTGGTGTCTCATACCCCCCATGCGCACTTCTTAGGGTAAGTCAACTGGTTCAGTTGTGATGACTATTTCAGTGGAGCGAACTTTGCCGTGATGTTGACAATATCGGAGATTTTCAGACTAATTTAGTCTTGCGTCACAACAATAACATTAATCAGACTTCTCATTGTTTTCGGAGGTGCGGTGACGCAACGATCGGCTTTGTTGGCATGCGTCGGACGCACGGCGTTCAGACCAAGCTGAATAGGCTTTCAAGCTTACTGCCTAGTAACAGGACACCCGGGTTCCTGCCCATCTTTTGTGGTTGCCTTTTAACAAGACACCCGGGCTGGAAGGGTTAAATTAAAAAATTTGTTTAATGTTTTTAACATTTTTGAGGAATGAGTATGTCCCACTAGGCTAGCAAAAATTTGGTCTCCGACCTCTTTCAAACTAAAAACACAATGCCCACCCAGACCCTATTTGTACATTTTTCAAAAGTGTAATATCACGGCTGAAGGCTGAATTTAAGTTGGTCTCCCTATCGCTCGACTGAAAATACAAAAGTGAATGGAACTCGCCAAACTAATGTTGAAATGTCTGTCCCCAAACTAATGGAGCGAAAAAGGAGTTCCGGAACGACCTCCCTCAGATCTAACTGCAAAGGGTATTTTAACTGTTCGGTTCCAAATCTTACGCATAGTACTGGTATTTTATATTTTTGCCACATTCTGTAGCCTAATTCCCGAAAAGGGGTAGCCATGAATATTGGAAGTTTGTTACGAATCGCTAGGTAAAGTTGCCCAGGCTTTAAATCTACCAATAACCTTTTGACGGTGAGGGCTCGATCTGCCGAAGTTCTACGGACTATGCTTCGACTCGTGATTGTAAAGCTTATTTTTTCAGTTCGGTTCAGAATTGTGCGCATAGTATTTTTTAATTTTGTTGTAGTCCTTTAAATTAAGGTAACCCCTTCTGTACTGGCAACATTTAGTTTATATTCTATCTATAGCCATTTTTTTGCAGTTTCGGAAAGATCTGTGTTAGTAAGAAGGGTAAAGGGAGATTAGTTGAAAGTCTGTTTACTGTAGGATATTGCTAGAGGCCCTTTTATAAACTGAATAAAATCTAATGGTATTGGTTTGTGTTACCAGAATTAAGTTTAGGACAACACAGAACTGAAAGTGTTAATGGTTAGCCTATCAGGAGTACCACCTGTATTAATTATTTTCATTGATTTCATTAGGTATGTTTATTTTAAAATTGGTGGGTGTGAAAACTATGAAAGTACAGTACCATAATCCGGCTGTCAAACTAGATCTATTACCTTGGTCAAAATTACTGAATACTGGTACAGTTGAATGGATGAAGGTTAACACTTTACCCCTTTTGTAGTTGCAAATGCATTTATTTTATTCTAGCCTTGTGTAGACTACAGTACTGTATTTTGTGCCATTAAAGGAGGATCTGTGGTAGTAAACTAATATGGAAAAAGAGTTCAAAGCCTCTTAATTGCTAGAGGCCCTTTTTAAACAATGTAATATTAGACTAAGAAATATGACTACACGATCTTTAATTTAAAAAACCTGCAGAGCGAGATGGCTCTGAACAGGGCTGCCTAGAATGCTGGAATTAGGTTGAGAGACTGGAAGTTCGCTGATGTAGAGCACTTCTTTAAATTTGTTTGTACAGTATCTTACAACCTGTGGGAAGGATACTACCAACCCTTTCTCTAATAAAATAGCAATGTGGTTTTGTGATAAAGAACTAAATCTCTTTCACATTAACCCGTACAGCCCCAGCGACGCGCCTGATGCGTCGGCGATGTATGTAACGCACAGCCCCAGAGACGCGCCTGGCGCGTCGCCCCAATTGCGCCGACCGTGACCTCAGGTGTAGCCACTCAAGAGGGCTCAGATTTGTATGGGAACTGTGTACGTATCCCACGCAACCGTGCCGATGGTTGAAAACTCAAAGTCCACGTGCGTGCGCGCAATAACCTGGTTTTTTGGGATAATTGCCTTCAATTGTTTACTCTTATAAAATCCGTTTTCGGGGGCTCTGTAGGACCATTTTTTAAGCTTTTTGAGCGGTTTTTCGTGGTTTTTCCTTCATTCCTAACCCATTCGCTATTGTTTCTGGAATAAAACTATTTTTTGAAAACCGGCCGGGTTCTGGTGCGCAAACATTACAAAACTAGCCGGGGCTCCACGGGTTAAGAAAGGTCCTTGTTTTGGTTCATACCACTTTAGTGAGGTTGTGAAATATGGCTTGATGGTACTGTATAATGGCTAGTGTTTAAAATCTAATAACCTAGATTAGAATCCCGGTGGATCACATGCTTTCCTTAATTTAATTAATTGGGAGGAGTTTGGTGTTGGAGTGAAATTAACGCTCACGTTCTTGACGCAATTTTGAGCCTATTGGGGATACTTTAAAGCCTTTGTTAGCATCAGGGGTATTTAGAAACCTTTAGTTTAGTTACTTTAACCTGTGCAGTTGTCTTTGAGTTAGCTGTGGGCAGAAAACTAATTTTGGAGAGTTAATTATTAGTGAGAGAACTCTATTTCTTATTGCTAATGTGGCAACCTCTGTGTCATATGGTCGTGAGGGGGTTAATATATTTGACTAGTATATACCCATAGCCTACAGTAATGCACTTGCGTTTTGGAAATGGAATTTTTGGGGGGATATTAACCCTCTCACTGGGCATTACTAGAGTTCTATATATCTATTGTCAGACACGGTGATCCCTGAAGGAGTGGCCATGAACAAAAAACAAAACGCCCCCATACACTCCTGTCCCCCAGTCAGTCGACGCCCCTCCTCCCATCCAGCACTGCCTTCATTCCATCCTTCAAAGTCTCTCGGTTTACCTCTCCCTCTGTCCTTAACACCTCTTTTTCGTACACCTGTCTTCTCTTCCCATACGTTCATATGGTTTATTAATAGTTAATTGCAGTATTTTTTTATTTTTTTATTAAGTATATCCTGGCCGATCCAGCATTGTTTTGCTTCTCGGTTTATTCGGAAATACGGTATTCTAATACAGTATTGCATTCTATATACTGTAGGCCTACTGTAAATACGTATTCCAAATTTTAGGTTTTGGCGTAATTAGTATGCTGTCGGACCAAAAATTTGTAATCCATTTTTTAGTACCGGTATAAGAATGACTAGGTATAAGTTTTATCTATTTACTCCGGCCCAATCCCCACTTTTTTTGTATTCTTATAATCGCGTATAAGAATATAAACTTCTAAATATCTCAAATTTATGGAGAACAAATTTGATCCTTGCCTAATTTAACCGACTATTTTTAACGGAAAACTTAAATGACCAGTGTTTTTTGTTGGGAGTACTGTACTATAATTGTGTATACCCTTGCCATTTCTATCCAATTTCTCCCGTAAATAATTTAATTAATATGAATATTTTAATCTCCAATTTTAATGAGTGATCGTGGAAAATTTCGCTTTATGCCCGCATTTCACTTCACTATGCGGCTTAAAATGTTGGACTTATGGCAATATATAAAGAAACTTAAACTTTAAGCACTAACAAATTCTATCAGTAAAAAAGTTATAAGAATATTTTGATATGCGTATACAGTATACCGGTTGTTGTTGTTGTTCCCTAAGCTGCCTGGCCGAACAGCCCCGAGTCCCTGAGGAAGGCCATGGCCACGATCGGGCTTTCCCACAGAGCTCTCATTGAGTGTAGGTTGTGTTGTTGGCGTAAGTGGGTGTGTGATATGCAGTCTTCTATGATGTGTTTAATGGTATGGGGTGCTGTGTTACATCCCAGGCAGGCGTCGACAACGGAGTCATCCAGTCTTTTCTGATAGCTCAGGAGAGCTGGATGGTGTCTGCATCTCAGCCTGGCCAGGTGGACTCTGTCCTCGCGAGGGAGGGAGGATTCGGAAGGATGGACTTCGGGAGGTCGTGCATGCAGCTGCGTGTTGTCTGTGAGTGAGTGGATGGATTGGCGAGAGATATGAGTATGGATGTGCTTCTGGAAGTTGGTTCGGGGTGGGCAGGGAGGGAGAGAGGACAATAATTGTGTGTGATGCTGTGTGGTGGGTGTTGTTTTGATATTTCTTGGTGTCTGTGGGTGTGTTGCCATGTAGTTTAGTGGGTGGTCTTGGTTCGTGGAGGCTGTTGCCAGGAATTGAGTGCCTCTCATGTCCAGATGGTCTTTGACTTTGAGGATTTTGGTTTCTTGATATAGATGATCTGTGGGTGCAGTAGCTGTGCAGCCTGTAATGATCTTCAGAGCTTTGTTTTGAATAGTCTGTAAGGTCTATGTGTTTCATTCAGCTAGGTTAGAAGCCCAGGCTGGGCTTGCGTATTCCATCACTGGTCTTGTGTATTGTTTATATACTGTGGTGGTAGTTTCTTTATGTTCAAATTTTGTGTGAGCAAGTGACCTGAGGGCGTTAAGTCTGGGTGTCAGTTTCTTTTTAATGTTTGTGGTGTGCTGTTTGAATGTCATGAGTATCCTATGTTACTCCTAGGATTTTGGGTGTGTGTGTGTATGTGTTAGGGGTGTGTTGTTTATGGTGAGTTGAGGGATGTATTAGTGTTCACCTGTCCAGCTTGTGAGCAGGGTTGCGGTGGATTTGGCTGGGGCTAGATTAAGTCTGTTTGTAATGCACCAGCCATGTAGTGTGTTGAGATAGGGTTGAAGGAGATCTGTTGCTCTTCTTGGGGCATGGTATGTGAGTGTTATGTCATCTGCATAGGAGGCTAAGTTTATTTGGAGAGTATTGGGTGTAGTTATATCGTGCATGTACAGATTGAAGAGTGCAGGCGATAGGACGGATCCTTGTGGGACTCCGTTTGGAAAGTTTCTGATTTTAGATGACTGACCGGCAAAAGATAAGTGTGCACATCTGCCTGCTAGGAAGTTGGCCAGCCACCTATTTGTGTTGTGCATGTTTGTGTTGTAGATTTTGTTTGTTAGGTTGTGGCGGGGGATGGCATCGAAGGCTTTACTAATGTAGAGTGGCTAATAGTTATCTGTGTGGTGGTCTAGCTGAGTTGATGCCGTCAAAAGCTCTTTGTGTAAGGTCTGTGAGAAGAGTGTTTGTGGAGTGCAGTGGCCTAAAGCCATGTGTTGGAGCTAGGGGTAGGTCGGGTGTAATTAGTTGTAATACTTGGCGTTCCATGACTTTGGAGGGGGAGCAAAGGAGTGTGATGGGGCGGTGCGAGGAGGGTAGCGTGGAGTCTTTGTTGGGTTTGGGGAATGTGATGATACCATGCTTCCAAATGTCTGGTATTGTGTTGTGTGACTAGCTGTAGTTACATGTGTTTGTAAAATTTCATTAATCGATTTTAGGAGTACAGTTGGTTGTTGGAAGGAACATAATATTTGATATGTTAGTGTTTGTATGCCTTGTGGTCCCAGGTGTCTGAGGTGTATGTTGCTTATGTTGTCTAGGCCACAGGCGGGTGAGTGCTTGAGATTGTTGATGATATGCTTTGTCTGGTGATTGGTGAAGGGTGTATAGTCAGGGTCTGTGGGGATTTGTCTCTTACGTCGGATGACACGTCGGTCTTTGTGAGGTTTTAGGTGGCTGACATGTGAGAAGTGATTGATGAGTGTTTGCTTGTTGTTTACATGAAGGAGTAGAGTCTGTTGTGATTGCAGCATGTGATTGTGTTGTGTTGCTGTTGGAAAGTGTGATGCTGTTTAGTGTTTTGTAGTTTTTTGGAGTTTGTTTTGTGATCGTGTTTGTAGGAAGTTATTCCATTAGTTTTTGTTGTTCTTGTATTTTGTTGTTAGTTTGGGTGTTGAGTGCTTGAATTTGTTGTGTGATGTCTTGTGTGTGGGGTGCTGGGGAGTGTTTCAGTGTGTCGCGTTGTCTGATGAGGTTTTGAATTTCTGGTGTGAAGTTGGGTATACCGGTAATGTACCAGTGGCAGTTGGAACTTGTTTAAAAATATGGAGGCTTGCCTTAGGAGTATCGGACAATTTCTTAACCACAAATGATTATATCAAAGCATTTGTCTTTCTATACTGTATACTATTGGATTCCAATCGCATATGGACACATTGTACGTAGTAGAGATTCCAAAAAATAATAGATCAAAGAATTTCCTATTCGGAGGCATAAAATTAGAAAGTCTGAAGCTTTTGTTTTTGGCTTAAGTGTGGAGTTCTCACTGAATTCCTTGTTTCTTAAACGGAGACCGAGATTAACGTCCTTGGGTGATTTGTCTATTATTGTTTTGAAAGCCGCTAGTGCATTTTCTGGCGAACGAGAGCGTTAACATAGGCTATGCAAAAAGGTCTTTACTTATTCTGGAGATTACAGTAGCCTTTGAGCCAGTTCTATTTATACCTGTACTGTATTGTACTCCCTAGACTGGAACAAGACCTCACAGGCTTCACTGTTCATTGTAAAGCGGTGAATGTTAAGGCTCTCGGCCTAAGCCCGAGAGGAAGTAAGTTGGAATATAGAAAAAAAAAAAAAAACGGTAAACTATTTCCTTCAGATTAGCTAGTTATGTTTCTGAAGATAAAGAGTTGGTAAGTTCTTCTTTGCTGAATCCCGTGGCGGTAAGTTCTTCTTTGCTGAATCCCGTGGCGGTAAGTTCTCCTTTGCTGAATCCCGTGGCGGTAAGTTCTCCTTTGCTGAATTCCGTGGCAGTAAGTTCTTTACAGATTGTTGGTAAGTTCTTTACAGATTGTGAGGCGGTAAGTTCTTAACCCTCTCATGACCATATGATGCAGAGGTTATTATGTTCCTTCCAACAACCAACCATACTCCTAAAATAGATTAATGTGCCAGATTAGCCATAAGAAATAGTTCTTTCACTCTTATAATTAACTCTCCAAAATTAGTTTTCTGCCCACAGCTAACTCAAAGACGACTGCAGAGGTTAAAGTAACTAAACTAAAGGTTTTAAATATCCCTGATGGTAACAAAGGCTTTAAAGTATCCCTAATAGGCTCAAAATTGCATCAAGAACGTGATGGGGTTGATTCTTTTACAGATTGTGGCGGCAAATTCTTCTTACGTTTAATCCCGTGGCGGTAAGTTCTTGCGTTGAATCCCGTGGCGGTAAGTTAGTCTTTGCAGAATCCAGAGGCGGCAAGTTCTTCTTTACAGATTGTGTAGCGGCAAGTCCTTTGTTGTCCCTTGGCGGTAAGTTCTTTGCTGAATCCAGTGGCAGTAAGTTCTTTTAGATTGTGTGGCAAGTTTTTCTTTACAGATTGAGAGGTGGTAAGTTCTTTGAATCCCGTGGCGGTAAGTTCTTTACAGATTGTGTCTATAATTTCTCTACCGATTGTGAGGCGGTAAGTTCTTAATTCTTTACAGATTGTGGCGTAAAATTCTTCTTGCGTTGAATCCTGTGGCGGTAAGTTCTTTGGTGAATCCCGTGGCGGGAAGTTATTTTACAGATTGTTCGGTTCTTTTCATAATCCCGAGGCGGTAAGTTCTCCTTTGCAGAATCCCGTGGTGGCAAGTTCTCCTTTGCTGAATCCCGTGGTGGCAAGTTCTCCTTTACAGAATCCCGTGGTGGCAAGTTCTCCTTTACAGA
>JAGKTK010011521.1:0-29188 GCA_018397895.1 Paralithodes camtschaticus | reverse complement strand
AAAATAACATTTCGGTATGTTATTAAAGTATTTGATAATCTATTTAATGATCAGTTGGTAACCTCAGGCTACAGCGTGAGTCGAGGATAGGAGCTGTTATCTTTTGATTGTTACTCCTTGTCTGACCTTTGTGGTGTAAACAGCTCCTGCCTACTTTGCTCTCGCCTGTATTTTGTTGGTTCTGAGGTTTTCTGTTACCAATGGTCACCTTACAGCTAAGTTGTTTTGTATTATGAATTCTAGTATTATTATCATAGTTTGTGTAGCCAGGTTTAGGGCTATCTATTAATCATTCTATGAATTGAGCAAGTTACCATGTTGTACTTGTATCTTCTGTAAATTAATTGGATTCACTGAGACTAATTATTATTGTATATATTGTAATATACTCAAGGCTTTTAGTTGTGTTTTATCTTCCTCTAATATTGTTTAAATTTGAATATAGTGCCATATGGCCTTGGTCGCCTGGCACGCCGGAGTTATTATGTTATACTGATATAACTGATTATGTTATACTGATAAATAACATAGTGTGTCATGTTACGATTCGAGTAATATAATATAGTTAACCACTAGACATAACGGAACGTAACATTGGGGCCTGTCCACTGTTTTTGATTTACTTATTTATATGTACAAGTACTTGTAATATATCCTGGATATTGTTTCATTATTGAAAATTTATATTGACTATTTAGTTTTGAGTATATTACAAAAGATATTATTACCTCGGGTGTGTTCTCGTGTTTCGAAACCGTGTTCAACTCTTATTTCGAGAGGGTGTCCATGTAGTTAGCGAGATGACTATGCGGGCAATTTGTTTGATTGCTTGAAGCTTTTCTTGGTTTAGTGGATTTTCTTTTTTTCAAATCGGTGTTGTGACAGTACTTTGAAAAGTTATTATATAATTCATTTTTCTTTTTATTTATTTTGTTTTGTCATTTTATATTTTGATTTCCTTACGGCACATAGTTTCATATGGCTACATTTGATTTAGCAACTTTTGTTGCTGAGCCTTCCGTGCAATTATTACAGGATGTAGTTTTGAAGAAGAATGATTGGATGTCCCTTGCTACTTATTATGAAATTTAATTTAATAGTAGAGTATAAAAGGAGGAAATAAGGAAATCTGTGATTCAGTCATTAGTTTCTAGGGAGATACTTCCTAGCTCGGCTTTAGCTTTGTGTGATTCAAATCCTGTGGGTGAAGGTGGTCGCCATGTTGCTGACCTGATTGCTTTAAGGAGGTTGGAGTTGGTTGAGGAAGCTAAACAGAGGGAAGCTTCACAGCAAAAAAGGGAACATGAGAGAGAAACGTCACATCAACAAAGGGAACGTGAGAGAGAACAAAGAGAGCATGAACTTAATAAGTTAGAATTAGAGCTACAATTAAAAAAGGAAGGTAGTTTACAAGTCCAGTTTGATGTTAGCAAGCATGCCAAATTAATTCCATCGTTTGATGAACGTGATCCAGAGGATTTTTGTTTGCAATTTGAAAAGATTGCAAATACTTTAAAGTGGCCTAAAGAGAACTGGTCTATTTTGATCCAGACTGTACTGGTGGGTAAGGCAAAGACTATATTCACTAGCTTATCAGAAGAAATATGCAAGGATTATGTTAAGGTTAAAGACACAGTGCTCCAAGCTTATGATTTAGTTCCAGAAGCTTACAGACAAAAGTTTCGTAATCTAAGGAAGATAGATTCACAAACCAATGTTGAATTTGCATCAGAGAAGGAGCGGTTCTTTCAACGATGGATTAGATAAAGAAACGTAAAAACCTATGATGACTTAAAAGAGCTACTATTGTTAGAAGAGTTTAAGCGTTCAGTTCCCGCTGACATCAAGCTGTACTTGGATGAACGTGAGGTGACCATTTTGAGTAAAGCTTCAACTTTAGCAGATAATTATGCATTAATTCATCGTGCTAGATCTAAACCTCAGAACCAATATGGACAAGTAGGCGGGAAGCTGTGGGGCAGTGGGGAGTCGAGTGATCAGGGTGCTAAGCTTAGGAACGACTCTCAGTCTGTTAGCAGTGCCTTAGCTAGTGTGCCTAAGATTAATAAGGCTTCAGGATCTACAAAAGACAAGGCTACATTAGGATCAGGTCCTGTTTGCTATTACTGTAAGAAACCAGGACATGGCATTGCTAATTGTACAAAACTTGCAAGGAAGAATGATGCAAAGGTAGAGTATTCCCTTGTGTGTACTTTGGAGGAAAAGGGTGTCACGGCTGTAGCCTCTTCAAGTGATAAGACTGACTTGTTTGTTCCATTCATGTTTCAGGGATTAGTCTCGAGTGATAATTCTTTGGAGGATGTTTACCCTGTTCGGATATTAAGAGATACAGGTGCTTCACACAGTGTGGTAGTTAAGAGTGCTGTTCCATTTATAGAGAACTCTTATACTGGTGAGCATGTAGTTCTACAGGGTGTTGGTGGAGTTATCACTATTCCTTTAGCAAGAATTTATTTAGAGTCAGATCTGGTGAAGCAATATATCACTGTGGGAGTTCAGGATTCTCCTCTTCCTGTTGATGGCGTGACATTTTTGTTGGGCAATGACATAGCTGGTGATCGTTTGGTACCTGATCCTGTAGTAACCCTTGTACCTTGTATTCACAACCCAACCGAAACCTTAGAGAAGGAAAATCCCCATCTTTTTCCTAGCTGTGCACTGACAAGAAGTATGGCTACGCAAGGTGCAGTAAATGTAGAGTTCCCAAATGGTGAGTCTGTAGGTGATGATAATATTGCACTTGACATTAGTAATTTGTTTACAGATCAAGATACCCATGACCAGATAGAGAATGTGCCTGTCACTAAAGCTGTGCTCATTAAAGCGCAAGGGTAGGATCCAGATCTAGCAAAGTGTTTCAGACAGTCATATGATGAGGTAGATGTCCCTTCAAGTACCTGTTACTTTACTCGTTCCAACATACTAATGAGACAATATAGACCTATAGATGTGCCCTCTAATGATCTTACTTCAGTTTTGCATCAAGTGGTGGTTCCTACTATCTACCGTCAGGATTTGATCAGCTTAGCTCACCATGGTCTAGGAGGACACTTGGGAGTACGCAAGACTTGTGGCAAGCTAATGAGGTATTTTTTTTGGCCGAAGATGAAAAGAGATGTCTCTGAGTATTGCCGCACATGTCACACGTGCCAACAAGTAGGTAAGCCTAACAGTGTAATTCCACCAGCACCTCTTGGGCCCATCTCAGTAGTGAAAGAGCCATTTAGTCACATTATAATTGATTGTGTAGGTCTGTTGCCCAAAACAAAGTCTGGGAACCAGTACCTTTTAACCATCATGTGTGCTACCACCCGATATCCTGAATGTATAGCTTTGAGGAAGATTTCTGCCAAAGTAATTGTTAAGGCACTGACTAAATTTTTCACGCAATATGGCATTCCAAGATCTATTCAGTCAGACCAAGGCACTAATTTTTCAAGTGGTCTCTTTCAACAAGTAATGCATGAACTGTCTCTTAAACAGTACTTTGCTACAGCCTACCACCCTGAATCACAAGGCGCTTTGGAGCGTTTCCATCAAACCTATAAACAAATTTTGAGAAAGTATTGTCTAGAAGTAGAGAAGGAATGGGATGAAGGTGTTCATTTACTCTTGTTTGCTATTAGGGAGAGTAGACAGGACTCTCTTGGGTATGCTCCTATCGAGCTTGTGTACGGACATGAGGTTAGGGGGCCGCTCAAGTTGGTAAAGGAGAGTTGGATAGCAGAGGATGACAGTATGCCACTCTTACAGTATGGTCAAAAGTTCAGAGAAAGACTAAATCGTGTCAGAAACTTTGCCAGAGATAATTTGAAGGGTACTCGGGAAACCATGAAAGAAAACTGTGACAAAAAAGCTGTGGAAAGAAACTTCAATCCTGGTGATTTAGTGCTAGTTTTTCTTCCTTTAGCTAAGAATACGCTTCAGGCAAGGTATTTTGGCCCATACCATGTTAAACAAAAGGTTGGCAATGTGAACTATGTAATAGAGACTCCTGATCGCAGAAGAAAGGAGCGTAGAGTACATATAAACCTACTGAAGCAGTATCATTGTAGGGGAGGAGAATCAATTATGGTGCAGCAGTCACTGGAGGTTGAGGAAGACCCTGATTTCTTTGAAGAGGTTCCACTTAAGCTATGTAACAGTGAACTTTTGTCTAATTTTGGTACTAAATTGCAGCACCTCTCACCTCGGCAGTCAGCAGATTTGGTGAACTTGCTGAACGACTTCCGGGGAATCTGTGGTGATGTTCTAAGGCCATGTCGCGGTGTGCTGCATGACATCATTCTGCTGGACAACACTCTTCCCATCAAGCAAGCCCTTTACCGGATCAACCCTTGCAAGAGAAAGAAGCTGCAGGAGGAGGTATCTTTCTTGCTCTCCCATGATTTGTCAGAACCCAGTGACAGCGATTGGGCTTCACCGTGCTTCTTAGTTCCCAAGTCCGATGGAAGTATGAGGCGATCTGCACCGACTACCGTCGAGTGAATGCAGTTACTCGGTCGGATTCCTTCCCTTTGCCTCGCTTGGATGATGTGATCGATGGAATTGGTAGTGCAGAGTTTGTTACTAAACTGGACTTGTTGAAGGGGTATTACCAAGTAGCACTGACAGAGCAGGCGAAGCGGATTTCAGCATTTGTCACAGCAGAGGGCCTATACCAGTACAAGGTCATGAGCTTCGGCCTCAGGAACGCACCTGCAACCTTCCAACGCTTAGTAAACAATGTCATCAGAGGATTGGAAGGAGTTCAGGCGTATCTGGATGATTTGGTGGTTGTTTCGTCTACTTGGGAGGATCATCTTCTGCGACTTACAGCATTGTTTACTAGGTTGGCCGATGCAGATCTCACCCTTAACCTTGCAAAGAGTGAGTTCGGGCGAGCTACTGTGGTGTTCTTGGGTCATGTGGTTGGGAAAGGACATATTAAACCAGTTGATGCCAAGATAGACGCCATTCTGACCTTCCCCCCACCATCTGACCGTAAGTCCTTGCTGCGTTTCCTGGGGATGAGCGGATACTATCGAAGATTCTGTCCAAATTTCTCTCAGGTTGCTCGCCCGTTAACTGGTCTCACTAGCCCAAAGAAGGTTTTCAAATGAACAGCGGAATGTCAAGCCTCTTTTGAAAACATCAGAGCCCTGCTGGCCACGGATCCGGTATGGCGATCACCTGACTTTGAGAAACCCTTCAGCCTATATATACAGTAGATGCCAGCGATTCAGGAGCAGGAGCGGTGTTGCTTCAGTTGGGGGAAGATGAGGTTTTACATCCAGTTTGTTATATGTCAGCAAAGTTTAAGAAGTACCAAAGAAATTATGCTACCATTGAAAAGGAAATCTTGGCCCTGATTTTACCTTTAGACAAATTTAACATATATGTAAGCAATGCCCAGTATCCAGTAATTGTTTATGGTGACCATAATCCACTTAAGTTTTTGTTTAAAATGAAAAATCATAATCAGAGATTAATGCAGTGGTCACTGATGATTCAGCCATACAATCTAGAAATAAGACATATAAAAGGACGGGAAAATATTCTGGCAGACACTCTCTCAAGAGTCTAATACTGTATAATGATTTATGATGTATATTGTTGATTTCTTTAGATTATGATTAAATTTACTCTTAAATTTGATCTTGGTGGGAAGGTGTGATGGAAACGTTCACTCGTTTGCATATCGTTCAGTTTGTTACATATTGTTCACTTAGTTGCATATTGTTTCGGCTCTGCGCTTGTTGGGATTCATTTGTTTATATGCATTTAGTTATTAAGTGTTCTTATGCATGTAATCTTGTCTAATACTGATTTTAGCTTTCCCTTAAATTTATGAAGTAAGTTTAAAATAACATTTCGGTATGTTATTAAAGTATTTGATAATCTATTTAATGATCAGTACTGTTGGTAACCTCAGGCTACAGCGTGAGTCGAGGATAGGAGCTGTTATCTTTTGATTGTTACTCCTTGTCTGACCTTTGTGGTGTAAACAGCTCCTGCCTACTTTGCTCTCGCCTGTATTTTGTTGGTTCTGAGGTTTTCTGTTACCAATGGTCACCTTACAGCTAAGTTGTTTTGTATTATGAATTCTAGTATTATTATCATAGTTTGTGTAGCCAGGTTTAGGGCTATCTATTAATCATTCTATGAATTGAGCAAATTACCATTTTGTACTTGTATCTTCTGTAAATTAATTGGATTCACTGAGACTAATTATTATTGTATATATTGTAATATACTCAAGGCTTTTAGTTGTGTTTTATCTTCCTCTAACATTGTTTAAATTTGAATATAGTGCCATATGGCCTTGGTCGCCTGGCACGCCGGAGTTATTATGTTTTACTGATAAAGAACATAGTGTGTTATGTTACGATTCGAATAATATAATCTAATTAACCACTAGACATAACGGGACGTAACAGCCATCACGAAGGAGGAAATCTACAGTGTAAACATCTTGAGCAAGGTATCCTCTCCCCTTAAGGAAATAATTAGACGGCAATTAAGCGACACTCCACTGGACTTAGAAGCGTTGGTGCAGAAATTCCAGACCTAAGTCTTCAATATGGAGAGTACTGGACACTACCGACAAGTGGAGATGTCGCCATCCACTGCGGCTTTCCCGGTACAGACATCTCCTAAACAGAAGAGGACGATCACATCAGGTTGTAAGTTGTGTAGTGTACGAGGTCATCCATGGTACCAATGTCCTAAATATCCTAAGGCTACACAGAAAATTTGCAAGGCTAAATCACTTCATTTATGTACCAAATGTCTGGCAAGAGACCACTTCAATAGTACTTGCACCAATTCCTTCATCAAACCCTGTAAGTATTGCAAGGGGAAACATTGGTTTTCCCTTTGTACGCAGTCTGATCGACACGACGGAAAAGAAAAAGAGAGAACCACCAAAGAGTCACATGATAAAAATAAAAGCGAGAGTAACAAAGTATCTGCTATGTCCATTGCTTCTAGAGAGTGTCAAATGCTTCCTACTATAATGCTGCCAGTGGTGGGGAGTAATGATAAGCATATAATGACGCGAACCTTACTCGACCAGTGCTCACAGAGGTCATTCGTTCTGCGGTCATCATTCCCACAGCTCAAGTGTACCAGCAAGATAAAGAGAATTTGCGTCTCCATGGATTCACTGGTGAAGTAGATTCCAGTGACTATGATATAGTAGAGATTTCATATGTATATAGAAGGAAGGTATTTCCCATGAAAGCTGTTGTAGTCGACAAACTTCCTAGTTTCTATGTGGCATCAGAGATTCAACCACAATTGAAATATCTCAGAAGCAAGGGTTATAAACTGGCTGATGATCAACTCTCTGCTAACAATGGAATGATGCTACTGGTCGGAGCTGATTATTACTACGACCTGGTTCACCCTGGATATCGGTGGATAGATAAGCTGATATTGCTCCCCACAATACAAGGGTATGCCATTTCTGGATCCTATGCAACTTCATCTCAAGACACAAAGGTGGAGGTAGTTACGGTCCTTAAAGTAGCAGTAAGCCCCATAGACAAATACGTTAGGTCTACTGTTCCTGATATTCCATGCACTGATATAGACAAGCTATGGGACTTAGATAATATTGGAATTGACCCACATGAACTTGATCGGGAGTCCAAGCTAGTGTTGAGCTCGTACAAAGAAACTGTAACATATGATTCTGGCAGGGCTCAATATGTGGTAAAGCTCCCTTGGAATGACAATAAGAGAAAATTCCTACAAAATTTCCATCTAGCACTTGGTAGAATACGTGGCCTTCAGAAGCAGTTTGTCAAGGATCCAAATTATTGCGAGACTTATGCGGCAGTACTAGAAGAGCAAGTACAACGTGGTTTTATTGAGAGAGTAGATCCCGGTGAGTATGGGGATAACATTCATTACCTTGCTCACCATGGGATAAAAAAGGACAGTTCCACCACTCCTGTTCGTATTGTATATGATTGCTCAGCAAAATCCAGTGATCGCTCTTATAGCCTGAATAATTGTCTGTACACAGTTCCATCCCTGGTCTCTGATCTCGCGCAAATTATGTTACGCTTCAGATGTCATGAATTTTCATGGGTCGCCGATATTGAGAAGGCCTTCCTGATGCTTCAACTCCATCGTGAAGACAGGGACTCGACAAGATATTTATAGCCAAGGGACCCAATGGATTTAGATTCAGAGTATCTGGTCTACAGATTCAGAGTCGTCTTATTCGGAGCGACCTGTTCCCAGTTCCTTCTCAATGCTACTATCTTGCGACATCTTGAGGAGGCTGGACTAGATCCTGACTTCAAGAATGAGATCAAGCGGGGGATCTATGTGGAGAATCTTGAAGGCACTGGAGACGATGAAGATTTATTGCTCAAGAGATGCTGGGAGATCCGCGATATATTTGCCAAGGCCCACTAATAGTGATCTTATGAAAGGTAAATTTGCTTCTGACGGTGTAGCTACTGAGAATAGTGAGGTGAAGTTTTTAGGCCACAAATGGGACACTACCACAAATTGTATATCCTTCTGTCACACACCATGTGACAGTGAGATAATGACCAAGCGCAACTGCTTAACACTCAAAGAGCGGGTGCTGGAGTATATTTCACTGTGCCGCCCAGCGTTTTTTTTTTTATACCATAAATGGGGTTGTTTCCATGCTCTTTTTCATGCATAAACAAGACCCAGACCGTAATACAAGTATGTATCCCTGAAAGGGCGTAAATTGAGCTTTCCAATGACACCCGAACCATCCTTCTACGATCACTGGTTGTCTTGCAACGATCATGCAACCGAAGGGCCAAATCGCTAAAATACAGTAATTTCTTTATATAATTACGTATGTAGCGAGGGAGTGAGGGTGGATGTAAGTGGAGCACATCTCAGTCGGTCCACGGCGGCCGTGGCGAGCGGTCATGAGGTAACCCGGGCTCCTCCCGTCACTCGTCTCTCTCTCGGAGCCAATATTGCGCCAAAATTGCACACAGACTTAATTCGGGCCCCGCCACATAGTCCAAATTTTTCGATACGGACTTAAGTCGGGCCCTGCTAAAGAAGGGTTAAGCTTGTCTGCTATGTTGTTTGATCCCCTAGGCTATTTGCTGCCTGTCACTATTTGTGCTCGTATGTTTTTACAGCAACTGTGGCGGCTAAAACTAGATTGGGAAACACCACTTCCGACTGAGCTACAAGATACTTGGCAGTTAATTCAGTCGGACCTTTCCACATGTTGCAAGGTCCAACTTGATCGTCAGGTTATTAGTGGTCAACAGGTGGATCTACATGCCTTTGCTGATGCCAGTAATAGTGCGTACGGTACTGCCATATACTTATGCAATGGTAGTGAAGCAAAACTGGCTATCGCAAAGGCCAAAGTAGCCCTTATTAAGAAAATTACAGTTCCTAAATTATAACTTACTGCATTGCTTCTGTCTGTTCGTCTAATGAAGTTTACACTGGATGCTTATACAGACATACTACAGATTAATGACGTCTATGTCTGGAGCGACAGTTAAATAGCACTTTCTTGGGTACACAGCCAGAAGGTGTTACCTGTTTATGTTTCGAATCGCACTGAAGAGATACATAACTTAGTTCCTACAGCTAAATTTCGCTATGTGAGCACCAAGGAAAACCCCAGTGACATAATTTCCCGGGGGATCTCGGCGCAACAGTTTATGTCATCCTCTATTTGGTGGCAAGAATCTACATGGCTTACATCTCCAACTGAATGGCCTCAGGATTTCAGGGAATGCATATCTGATCCATCAAGTCGGCCCCAAGATGATGTGTTAAGTAGTTCGACTGTGAGTACTACACATCAGGATAACAAGTTGGTAGAGTGGGAACGTTACGGCA
Source organism: Paralithodes camtschaticus (assembly GCA_018397895.1). Taxonomy (NCBI): domain Eukaryota; kingdom Metazoa; phylum Arthropoda; class Malacostraca; order Decapoda; family Lithodidae; genus Paralithodes; species Paralithodes camtschaticus. The sequence continues at coordinate 19,315 of JAGKTK010011521.1, read as the reverse complement.
GCTATGATCAAGTAATACGGGTATTTGCATGGATATACCGTTTCATTAACAACATGAGAATTCGGGCTTACGAGTCTATCCTAAAGCCTGGTTCACACATAGGCGAGTCGGAGCGCGAGGCCAACGCGAGTGGTGATTTTCTTGCACTCGCCAATGATTATCCCAAATTCGCCGACACTCGCCGACACTCGCACAGACTCACGTGGACTCGCGGTGGACCGCGTAGACTCGCGAACGCGGCCAAAATTTTTGTGCAGGCACAAAAATTGGAGAGTCAAATGCGAGTAGGACGCCAACTCGCATAGACTCGCGTTGACTCGCGTAGACTCGCGTAAACTCGTGGAAACTCCTGTAGACTCGTGTGACACTCATGTAGACTCGCGTGACAGTCACGTTGTACTATTTACAAATTTAATGATCGCGAGTCTACACGAGTCCACGCGGGTCTACGTGACTCTACACGAGTACAACAGGAGTCTACACTATAGTAAACAACCAATATTGCCAAAGGCGAGTTTAACGGGAGTCAATCAGGAGTCAACACGACGCAAACGCGAGTTACCACGGGTTAACGCGAGTGTAACGCGCGGTAACGCGAGTGTAACACGCGTAAACGATAGTACCCACGTGGTGGTCTGGATTTCACAACACATGTCGCGAGTCTATGCGAAACAAACACGAATTTACGCGATATTAACGTGAGTCTATGTGAGTCTATGCGAAACCCACGTGAGTCTACGCGAGTAATGGTGAAAGTAACGTGAGTCGACGCGAGTGGTGTGCGACTGCTGGCAACACCGCGCGAGTAGGTGGCACCACCGCGTCAACACCCCCTATATAAAGGGACCGCCCGCGGTGCTCGTCCACTCTCCACCGTGACCCCACCAACGACCCATTGACCCGGGCCACACACCGACCCACGCTGCCCTACCACGCTGCCTGCCCTACCACGCTGCCCTACCTGCCTGCCCTACCACACTGCCTGCCCTACCACGCTGCCCTACCTGCCTGCCCTGCACCATGCCTTTGCCCAAGGAGAAGGTGGCGGCCACCAAGTCTCGGAAGGGTGGTGATGGTGTTGGAAAGAAAGGCAAGGCTACACCTTCCGAACAACCCCGCATCGCACCCCCTGCCAGGAGGCCTGTTGCGTCGCAAGACTTGGACGACTCGGATGACATTGTGCCGGACAGCCAGCCCAGTGGACATGAGGACATGGACGTGTTTGATGGCAATATTGATGCTGACGACAGCAAGGATACTCGGACCAGCCAGGATACTCAGACCAGTCAGGATACTCATACCAGTCAGGACACCCAAGGTAGCCTCAGTGACAGTGATGATGATACCCCTGACCCCCCTGTCGGCACGGGCCCTGTGCGATATGGCGCCATTAAGAAGAAGAAGTTGACCAGGGTGATCTTGAGCGACGAGACTGAGGACATGCTGGCCGAGTGGGTGAAGGACACCCCCATGTTATACATGAAGCGTAGCAAGGCCTACAAAGATACGCGCAGGAAACTCTGCGCCTACGACGAGAAGGCTGTTACCCTGGGTGTTAATGTCACAGGTAAGTACCCACAACAAAACATGTAGCATGCAATATTAATTGTAATAAGTGATATAATACCTTCATGTTCTGTTCTTGGTTTGATTCCATGTGATTTATACGTGAAATACATAATTACTATTATGTTAAGTTTTGCAAAATTGGCATATATGTGCCATATATGTGTGTTGCCAGGTATCATATACATCCCTCTACGCTTGCATTTAACAGCATTAACTAATAATGTATTATCAAGCCATGTTTGGCCTGTTAATTTCCGGATATAAATCATATATATAAAGGGGCCTTGCTTAATAAATATTACTCTTTACACAGGCGGTAATCTTGCACTTTGGGTGCGCAACATGCGCTCAAGGTATTCAAAGCTGAGCGATATGAAGAGTGGAGCGGGAACACCGGGGACATTCGAGGGCAAGCCACTATCAGAGAGGGACACCTGGATTATGCAGAAGTTTGCCTTCCTCAAAGGGCACATCTCCCGCGTAAAGACCAAGGTCACAGCTAAGGTTAGAACTAATATAAACATACCTAATATGTGTTAAAACAATATATACTTAAATAACTGTTCGCTTTCACATTTGGAAAATATTATTTAACCATGTATACCTAGGTTATTAATGTCTGTTAATAACGTGCTTATCTTGTGCATATGATTTTATACATATATTCATTCATGGCTGTTAATATCATGCTTATCTTGTGCATATATACTTGAATTCACACATTTATAATTTAAGGCTTCATGTAAACATAAAAACTATTTTCTTATATTTATTCATATTGTCATGGTACATATGTTTAAGTATATTTAAATAGGTTAAAGGTCTTATTTAAATAGGATATATTAATTTTGTTGTGTTTCAGTTCCCAAACCCGACCGATGACGTCTCGCCGGATGTGAATGTGGAGGTGATTGCCGAGGACGAGAGTGATGGAGAGGACACTGCCATGCCCCCTCCAACCAACACAACTCCCACTGCCAGGTCCAGCAGCCAGAACAAGCGCCGGAAGTCTGTAGAGACATTCTCACCTGTGGAGGTAAATATGAAAACATTTAACATATGTCATTATGAGAGTATTATGTAAATCCTATGTTCGTGTACGCTGTAAACCGCAAACAATTCCTGTAGAGGAAGACATATGCATCTGGAGGAGGAAAACATGAAAACGTTATTAGCATAAATTACCATGACATGTATGTATTATTTTATAAGTACCAAAGGTGTTTAACCTGCATACTCTTGTTTCTCCAGCTGAGTGCGACGCGGGAGGCGATGCGGGATGACATGTCACGCCTGGTGACATCCCTGGTTGGGAAGGAGACCAAGTATGGACAGTTCGTGGGGTACTTGGAGCAGCAGCTCGAGAAGCTCCCTGACGCTGTAGGGGAGATATTGTCACGGAGGATAATGCAGCAAGTCCTTCAGGCCATGGATGAGGTCACCCTCTCCCAGTCACCCCAGAGGGTGATACCACCAAACCCCCCCAGTTGCAGACCACACCACCAGGCCACCCGCAGTTGCACACCACACCACCAGCCCCCCCGCAGATGCACACCACACCACCACAGATGCAACCCCAGCCAGGACCATCACGCATGCCAGCAGCCTTCACAAACCCCACATTCCAAGAGCTGATGGCTGGTACGCCATTCAGGTCTCCTGCACACATACATGACTGGTGGGCGGGGGCGCTTACCCCTACACATGGCGCCAACATTGCAACAGCGGTTCCCTCAAGCCCAGCTACTAGTAGGCCGCCAACACCAGGGAACTTCCTATAAACAAGGTTGAACACCAAAGTCAACACCCCCAGGCCTGGGGATGACGAAAATGTGTGAAACCTTTGTGTATAATAATAAAGTCATAAACCCACCAGTGATGGAAAGACGAACATATATAATACTATGTCTACACATCAAATGAATATCTCTTATTGTTTCTATACTTTCTGGTATATATTTATATACTATATTACTTTCGGCTATAAATATATTTATATACTATATTACTTTCGGCTATAACTTTCTGGTATACATTTATATACTATATTACTTTCGGCTATATATTAACAGCCTATATATCTATGTTTATTATGTATGTTTATGAATAAAAAATAAATATGTGCCTCCAGCTGTTGTTTTGGATCCAAACTATATTATTAGAGTTGATGGGTAAACATTCTCAAGAAAGGTTCCTTTTATAAACAGGGAAAAGACTTGTCAACAGCGACAAAATATAAGTTAATATGAATTCAAGTTGTGTTATAAATAATATGGATATTAACATCGATAATGAAGACAGGAAAAGAAGAAATATAATATGATTGAAATAGGTTTCTGGAATAATATTTAAAGTAAAACCTAAATAATGATGTGCAATATATGCAAAGAATATATGATGAAAAGAAATAATATACAGATTGATGTCCAACATGAAATATAAATAAATAAAAAAATTACATTAAATATTATATACTAAACATATATGACACTTTATAAGAAGCGATTAACAAATAGAGAATATATATTAATGAGGTTTAATGGATTGAAAACATGATTAACCAAATAATCAAAATATTTAAACTACAAAATTATTAATGAAAGCAATGGCAAGATATGGATACATACCCTCCTATCAGCTCGTTCTGCCAGGGGACACTGCCACTGGGTGATGAGCAGTAGTCGGTGAGGTGCTGGCGTTGCCTCTTGGCCTGGGCTGTCACGACATTCCTGGATAGTCTCTCGAGGGGATTCAGCCTGTCCCGCAGCTCCCTCCAACCACCAGGGATGATAGCATGCGTCTCAGGGTCCTCCTCGTCCGCTAGGTTGGCGTGGTGATTAGGGAACCTCATTCGCATAAGGTTATGCATGCAACAGCACGCCATCACCACAGACTCAACACGGGACGGGTGGAGGGGAATGCTGTGGAGAAGGCACCGGAACCTGAATTAGGGAGAGAGAAAACATGTATATTTCAACACTGAATAGTATAGTTCATATTAAATAGGGAAATAAAGGTTAGGATCATTTTTATTCAAAACTGGACTTGCAGACGGGGGAGTGTATTAATCCAATTTAATTATAGGGATAATGGTTACGAGCATGTATATTTAATACCTGACTAGTATACTTCATATTAGTAGGGTGCCATCACCGATACCTATATTTCTGGTCAAACATTTAACATAATCAAACACATACCTGTTTGCCATGATGCCAAAGGCGTTCTCAACAACTCTGCGAGCCCGGGACAATCTGTAGTTGAAGATCCGCTCCGGTACAGTCAGTTGCCGGGCAGAGTGTGGCTTCATCAACCACCTTCGCATGGGGAAGGCGTCATCACCCACCAGGAAGTAGGGAACAGGTGTGTCGTCGTTGGGCAGGGGTTCGGCAGCAGGGAGTCCCAGGGTGCACGCATCCAATGCTGCTCTGATATTTGTTCTTATAAAGACCCCACCATCTGAGGAGCTACCGTGATTACCCACGTCACAGTAGAGGAACTTGTAGTCGGCGTCTACAATAGCCATGAGCACGATGGAGTGGAAGCCTTTGTAGTTGTAGAATTCTGTACCGGCATTTGGAGGGCATTTTATGGCACAGTGCTTTCCGTCGATGGCACCAACGGTATGCGGGAAATCCCAGCGCTTGGCAAATTCACTGGCAACATCCTTCCACTCCGCCGGTGTCCTGGGGCAACGTATAACCTCCTCCTGGTATTCTGCAATGATGGCTTCACATGTTGCAGGCACAATGAGGGAGATGGTGTTCCGGGCCACACGGAACGCGTACTGTAGGCTAGGATATGAGTCACCAGTGGCCAGGTAGCGGAGTGTGATTGCAATCCTCAGCCCAGGTGACAAAGCATCCCTCCAGAAGGTGTCCTGCTTCTCTACCCTAGGCCCGACACGTGCCACCAACTCCCTAAACAGGTTGACGTCCACACGTAGGAAATTCCGGAATCCTTTGGGGTCCTCTCTCTTAAGCTCTTCCATAAGTTGTTCGTACACACCGAACTGTGGCCGTCTCAGTAGCCACCTCCTAGCTCAAACTCTCATTCCTGGCCTTTCCCCTTGACGTCTTTCTTCAGCCTCCTTCTCCTCCATCTCCTCGAGGTCTAGGAGACGCATCTGCATTTTCAGTATGAGCACAGCTGCCGCTCTCCGCCTCCTGATGGACATGGTGTGTTGGTGGGTGGGTGGGTTGGGCTGTAACCTGCAGAGTATACGTCCGTCCGTGGTGGTGTTGCGTGGTGTGAATAATGGTGCTAGTGGGGGCCTCTTTATATACGTATCCTGACACTCGCCAACACTCGCACACACTCGTGTTAGACTCCCATACACTCCTGTAAACTTCCTGTAGACTCGTGTTCATCTCGTGTAAACTCATGTAAACTCTTGTAAACTCCTGTCACACTCGTGTAGACTCCCGTAAACTCGCACTATTCGTACCCTGGAATTTGACCGTTATTTTTCAAATTTTGGCGGTGCGTGTTGGGGTCGTGTTACACTCGCCGACACTCGCGGATACTCCTGTAAACTCGTGTAAACTCGTGTAAACTCGTGTTATTTTCGTGTTGCATGCGTGTATACTCGCATCAGATGCTACTCGCGTTGGGTTCGGGCTCCATCATGGTGAGTATGCGGCGAGTGTGACTCGCGTTGGCCTCACGCTCCGACTCGCCTATGTGTGAACCAGGCTTTAGTGAAGATTCGAAGCATATCAGACTCCATGAATTGAGATCAGCAGAAGCGAAAATACATTTTGGCTTTGTATGATAGAGGAATGACTATAGATCAGGCAGGGAAAGTGGTGGTGGACAGGAGTGAATGGAGAGTGCTTGTGAATAGTTGAGTGAACACGTGGTCATTTGGAGAAAGGGGTCGGGTGCAAGTTGGACTAGATAATAGTCCATCAGGCGCCTGGCCCGGGGAGACGATGAATATGAAGGGTGCGCCTGGAAGTGTGGTGGGAGGGTTTGTGGCTTTGGCTCCGCTGCATGTCTGCCTGCCGAGATCGGAACCTCTCCGGGTGGTCGGGGGCCGGGGGATTGCTGGAGCGACCTTGGTGACCCTGGTCTCTGGGTCTTCTCCTGGGTGACCTGGATGTGTGTGAGTTTGTGCTTTTTATCTGTGTTTATTTGTTGTTATATGTTGTTTTTGTGTTTTCCCTGTTCTTGCTCTGTCTTGAGTCGGCTACCCCCAAAATGGGGATTGGGCCTGAGCATATAGATAGATAGATAGATAGATAGAAGCAAAAATAATATGTTTAGTACAAAAGAAATCTTATCCTACTGAACATGAAATACTGAACAAGGAGTCAAAGGCCAAACCCTCGAACTTAATGAGGCAGCTAGGACTATATATGGAAGGAGGCATAATTAAGTGTAGAGGCAGGAACCAGAAGGCGGACATTATTGATTCTGCGAAATATCCTGTTCTCCTTAGCTCCTCTCATTTGATTACCAAACTGTTGATTCGCAAATGCCATGGGATCTGCCTACATTTTGGCGTAAATTATGTTCTGGCTTATGTGTGACAACGTTGGTGGATCCCTAAGATGCACAAGCGATTAAGGGGATCCACAATAGCTGTACTATCTGTAAAAGATTACAGGGTAAGCCTTACTCCCCAGTTGATCTACCTCCTTTACCTGAGTTCAGGGTACAAAGGACTGAACTATTTCAGGTAACCGGGGTAGACTATACGAGAACGATTCAAATTAGGGAATCGCCCGGTAATATCGCTAAGTTATATGCCGTACTCTTCAAATGTGCGGTAACCAGAGCGATTCACATTGAATTGATTGACGACTTATCCAGTAAGAGGTTTTTACATATATACTCTAAGACGCTTTGCAAGTCGCAACGGTTTCCCTCAAATGATTCTGAGCGATAATGCGACTTGCTTTGTCGGGACATCCAAATATCTCAAGGATATAATGGATGTGTCTACCCTCACTGGAAAGAGTTGTCAATGGAAATTTATACCAGCACGTGCACCATGGTTCGGGGCGATTTGGGAGAGGACAATAGGAATTGTCAAGTCTGCCATGAAGAAGGTATTAGGGAGGGCCCTGGTCAACAAAAGGGAGTTGCAAACAGTCTTGACAGAGATTGAGATGTCAGTCAACGACAGGCACTTGACCTATACCTCGGCAGATCTTGTTGGTCCTTTACCCATTACGCCTTCCATGCTAACACGTGGACAAAATCTTAATCCCTTTCCTAGGTCGTCAGTAACCCACGAGGATATACAAGACCCTACGTTCGGGGATGCTGACGCCACACGTCGTCGCTTCCAGCATATGATCAAGGTGTCAGACGACTTATGGAAAAGGTGGACACAAGAATATTTGCAGTCTCTTCGCCAACGTCACTCAAATATAATAAAGGGGACAAATCAACGGTGGCCTCATATCGGGGATATCGTATTGATTCATGATGAGCGTCCCAGGTTATATTGGAAGCTTGGTAGGATTGTCAATTTGTTCCTGGGCATTGATGGTCATATTTGGGTTGCTAGATTACAGATTTCGACTGGGATTACTACTCGCCCAGTCGTAATGTTATACCCCTTGGAGCAGGATGTAGAACTGCCTGATGATACCGGTAACTCTAATGATAGACCTCCACAGGGGAGTGCTGGTGACAGTGCTCCTCAGGGTGGAGCAGTTGATAATGAGAAGGTTGATCGTTCTCTGGCTTCCAGTGGCGCTTGCCCCAAAAGGAGGGCGGCTATGAGTTCCGTGGATCTTTGGAGATCTAAGATTAACCAAGGTGATCTTTGAATCTTTGATATCCTTTTTTGTATATAGCTACTGCATATTGTTTTTGGTGGCAGGCAGTATGTCGGGAATAGTGTGATGATCCCGACAGTTTCGAGTCCAATTGGGTATTTGAATTTGGCGGTATTGTATAGCAAGTACGATTTTGGCTAGTTCATTATGTACTGTAGTTTATTATTAACTATAGGTTAAATATTAAACGTAATATATAAATATTTGCATCAGCTCTAGATGTATCATGAAACCAAATCATAGGTTATAATTATTATGAGCCGGCAGTCATTATGTAACTTCGCGAAGCGACAGAACGCTGGCCATCAGTCTCTCAAAATCAACCATACGACCAACATCTCCCCCCGGCCCTGACTCAACCTATAGTTCACCATGTGCTACCATTATTAATCCATATCAACAGTCCTACATCACCAGTCCTCTAAGCTAAGTTCATTGTATCGATATTGTATTATGTAAACATCCTACATGTCATGCAAATGAATTAGCCTTGTGTAGAGGACCGGATTCTACTCATCGAATTCTTCATTGGTAATTATTATATAAATATTTGTTTGGATAATTTCATGTACCAGTGAGTTAGAAAATTAACCTATATATCTAAATTCCCTACAGGCAGCCTGCAAACCCGGGGTCCCCAAACCAGGCGAGTCCTCTGACAACCGGCTCATGCTGCTTGGGGGACTTATGATGCCTGCTACATTGGACACACTCACGGGCGGCGATGACCTGTCCCCCCCCCCCCCTTGGGAGATCACCCACTCAACCACCAATGCCTCACACTCCTCCTTTCGGAGCTCAGTGCAACTCCGACCAGTCAACAGAGCTGAGACGAGAGGAACTATTGATGGTGGCCATCAATAGTTCCTCTCGTCCCCGGCGAGTAATCTCTGACCGATCAGGCTGGGCGAGGAGGAATGCCCTAGCGTCTGACTCGGTCAAGAGATGCAAGGGAACACTACTCGCCATGGTTGAATGGTCGTATCAAGGTAGAAACACAAGGACTGTGTGGTTCAAAAAAGAAAAAAATTCAGAAAATTAAAACAAATTAAAATGGTGGTTGATCTATGAATACAAATAAAATATTCAGCTTAGAAAGGATCCTGGCGAGGTCGCCACTGTTATGACTGACAGTAGAGGCTTCTAGTCCATGGACTAACACAGACAAGTAAATACTTAGCACCTCCGTAGCCTCAACTTGTAACACAGCCTATCGCAACAGAACAGAGCTCATTCGCAACTTCCAGGCTCTCTGGGGACCAAAGGTGCAGACAATCCCCCAACTGATTCTGTTATACAAACAATGCAGAAACTGGAACCCCTAGTTGTGGTGAAAAGATATCTTGAGCCACAACTATTCTCAAACACTCAGTACCGAATGGCAATACTGAGGAGGATTCTTTCTAAGCTGCACAAAATTAGAAAGCTCTGATATATTCTAAGTTAATATTATTACGGTAAATAAATGCAAATGAATATAATTTAAGGAATGACTATAAAGCATAAAATAATGAATTAATCACAAATGAAACACCGATCAACCACCACACACCTAAGCTTGTCCTAATAATCGTTGAGGCGTCCTAAGCCGACTTCAACTCATCGGGTTTTTATAGTTGTGCCAGTGCGAGTAGAGAACTACCCAGGTAGGCAATGCCACCTACCTGCGTGGGCTGTAACCCAACTATAAAACGCCACAATAGATTTTGTCCAGACTATCGGTGTGCTTGGCTGAAGTAATCCACCCTGTAACTTAACAGACTATAGAAGTCCACCACCCGCTACTTCGGACAAAGCAACCCCCAATAGCCTGGACCCCTAGCTAAAATAATGCACATAGAAATAAACACAAACAGATACCTTAACTAGGCCAAAGTTGCGGCACAAATAAAAACAATAAAACAAAAATATATGAAGACAAACACAAGCCACACATAAGTCCGTTATGCAACCAAAATAAAGAATAATTGCCACTGAATAAAATGAAGAAGAATAAACAAACGCCAATATGAGAGAATTGCGATAGGGAGGTCTTGTTCCCTCGAATGTTAAATGCGGACTGACTGGTGTTCAGCGGGTATTCACTGACACAACCAGATGGCTCTACCTGAACCAGCTTGGAAGATGGTTCCTGTTTGTAAAATATAACCAATGTAACGCAATGTACAGTTTGCCGCACATATTTATTCTGTTTGGGGTCGTGATTAGGCAGCGCTGCACCCCCTTTCCCAACCCCCCTCCCTCGCTCCACCTCCTACCTTTCACCTATTGGTAGGAGGTGGAGTGAGGGAGGGGGGTTGGGGAAGTGGGTGCGGATCTGCCAAGTTACGATTTGCTGGGATGGTTGATAAATGGAATATGTGCGGCAAACTGTACAATGTAAGGAGGACCCCATAGGATTAAATAACTAAATACAAAATGTATGCAATGCATAACATGTATATAATTATGCATTGTGTTAATGTATTATTTATAGTCCCCAATAAACTAATAAACGACAGCCACTGAGAATGGAAACTCAAAGTGACCACGCCATTGAACGAAATAATAAGAATATGAAGCAGGCGATAATATACTGGGACCGACGATAATATACGGATACTGATCGATCTCTAATATGAAGCAGGGTTGATCACTGCTTCACGCACTATTAAAATTACCGCGAGACGGTATGATATATTCACCGTGTGTATATCATATTATGACCACTTCAACATAGTAATTTATAGGCTATAATTACAGACTATTTATAAACTATATAATGCTTACGATGATGGAACATCGTCACATTAGAAACAAGTGAAGAATGTTGGGCCGATCTCCGAGGCGATCCGGGATACGGGTGGGTTGCTGAACTAACTGCTTGTCACATTCTCAACTTTGTATAGCTTTAGTATCTGATATTATTTGTATTATCTTCACTAGTTTACATTAACCCTTTCATGGTAATGGTTTAAGTGAGTTATTCTAGTTTCATTGGGGTTTGTTTTGAATACATTCCTTTTTATAAGAACATAAGAACATAAGAAAATAGGAGTCTGCAGAAAGCCGATTGGCCTAAGCAAGGCAGATCCCTGTCCCACACAACCCCCAATCAATTACAAAGCCTAATTATAGGCTCAACACTCTAATACCCTGAGGATCATCTTACCAAAACGGTTAGAGATTAACGCAGGATTATGGGGGTCTGCAGAGCGCTGATTGGCCCAACCCGGCTGATCCCCCTTCACACCCAACCCTTCTCGTCCATATGCTTATCCAATTTTATCTTAAAGCTCCCTACAGTTTTAGATCCCACTATAGCACTTGGTAGTCCATTCCACCCATCTACAACTCTGTTACCAAACCAATATTTGCCTATATCTTTTCTGAAACGAAATTTATCTAATTTGAAACCATTGGTACGAGTTCTTTCGCTATCACTGAGCTTTAGTACATTTGTCATGTCCCCTTTGTTAATCCCACTAACCCACTTGAACACCTCTATCATGTCCCCTCTAACTCTGCGTCTCTCTAACGAATGTAAACCTAATTTCTTCAACCTTTCTTCCTACGGAAGATTTCTAATATTATGGATCATTTTTGTCATTCTACGCTGTACTCTCTCCAATGAATCTATGTCCATTCTGTAATAAGGACACCAAAATTGGACAGCATAATCCATATGGGGTCTCACTAATGACAAGTAAAGTTTTAAGATAACATCAGCAGTTCTGTTACTCACACTCCTAGAGATGAACCCGAGAATCCTGTTTGCCTTATTACGAACGCCTATACACTGTTTTCTAGGCTTCAAATCATTGCTAACAAACACACCTAGATCTTTCTCGCAGTCTGAATTTTCTAATTCTAAATTAGCTAGTTTATATTTAACATTTGTTTGCATCTTCCCTATCTTTAATACCTTGCATTTGTCAATGTTAAACTTCATCTGCCAATTTACTGACCATTCATGTAAGGTATCTAGATCCCTTTGGAGGCACTCTATATCGCTATCTGAATCAATTGATCTCCCCATTTTAGTATCGTCTGCGAATTTACTTATCCTACTAGTTATACCTAAATCTAGGTCATTTATGTATATAAGAAACAACAGGGGACCTAATACCGATCCCTGGGGGACACCACTTTTGACTGCTCCCCACTCTGACTTGGTACCATTTATGCTGACTCTCTGTTTCCTACCAATTAGCCATGACCTAATCCATCCCAACAACGCCCCACCTATTCCATGTGCCTCAACCTTTCTCATCAATCTCTCATGAGGGACTCTGTCGAAAGCTTTACTGAAATCTAAATATATAATATCGTATGCCTTGTCATTATCTACTGCTTCATATACCTCTGAGAAAAAACTAAGCAAATTAGTAAGGCAAGAACGTCCCTGTGTGAATCCATGCTGAGAAGAATTGATTAAGTAAAATGTTTCTAAGTGGTTTCTCATTTTCCTAGCAATAATTGACTCTAGTAGCTTTCCTATGATTGAAGTGAGACAAATGGGACGGTAATTGGATGCTATTGATTTATCACCTTTTTTGAAAATTGGAACTACATTTGCAAGCTTCCAAGCTTCTGGAACTATACCTGTTTCTAATGAATTGTTAAAAAGAAATGTTAATGGGTAACTTAACTCATCTCTGCATTCTTTTAATACTCTGGCATATACCTCATCGGGACCAGGCGATTTCTGAGGTTTCAGTCTGTCAATTTCCTTAAGCACATCATTTCTACTTATAGTAACCGTACTTAACCTATTTTCTATACTATCTCTATATACCTTACGGACTTCTGGAATCTGTGCCAAATTTTCATTAGTGAAAACGGATAGAAACTGACTATTTAATGTACTGCACATTTCTAAATCATTTTCTGTCATTTCTCCTATCGAAGTTTTAAGGGGGCCTATTTTATCTCTAACTTTAGATTTATATAGCTGGTAAAAAGCCTTAGGGTTATTTTTTGAGTCATTGGCTATCCTGATTTCATAATTTCTTTTGTCTGTCCTTATACATTTTTTAACCTCTCTTGATAGATTCTGATAGTAAGCAAGTAGGTGAATTTCGCCTTTCTTTATTTTTCGATATATTCCTCTCTTTTTTTCCTAGAAGGTCTAATAGTCTATTATTCATCCATTTGTTTATGAAGAATGTAAAATATGTGTGCTCTTAGTACCACAAGACAGTACCTCACATTCTGCTCAAAAAATCAGCAAGCAGGTTATCTTTACCTCTTATAGCTTGTATTATGAAGTTATAGTTTTGAATCACAAGAGACCATCTCAGTAACCTAGAGTTTTCTGGCTTTTTCTTATTGAGATATTCTAATGCAGAATGATCTGTATGTAAACTGAACTGTTTTCCATATAAGTACTGATCAAATTTCCTAAGGGCAAAGATGATTGCTAGACCCTCTCTCTCAATACTGGAGTACTTAGTCTCTCTTGGCTGCATCTTCCGACTGGCATAGCACACAGGAAGGAGGCAACCATCAAACTCCTGAAGAAGAACAGCTCCAAGTGCATAAGAAGAGGCGTCCGTCTGGACAATGAATGGCTTATCAAAGTCAGGGGCTCTGAGGATGAGACTGGAAGTTAGCATATTCTTTAACATAATGAAAACCTTACCATGTTTGTCTTCCCACTTTAGTTTACTAGCAGAATTATTCTTTAGCAGATCCGTGAGGGGAGCGGTCAAATGTGAGTAATGGGGAACAAACTTTTGATACCATCCTGTCAATCCCAGGAAGGACCTAAGCTGTTTCTTAGTTGTAGGCGTGGAAGCGTTCTAGATCCTTTGTATCGTATCATCTAGGGGTGCTAATTTACCTTGGCCCACCTTGTGACCTAAAAACTCTAATGTGCTATACCCCAGCAAACATTTAGATGGTTTGACTGTTAACCCAGACTCTCTTATTCTATGGAAAACTCTCCTCAGAAGTGAAAGGTGTTCCTCCCAAGTTACAGTATGACCAAGTACGTCATCTACATAGTTGTCAACATTATCAAGGCCAAGTAATAACTTTCTCATTAGTCTGTTAAAGGTACTAGGAGAGTTCACCAAACTAAATGGCATCCTCACAAATTGGTAACAGCCACTAGAAGTTACGAATGCAGTCATAGGTCTGGATTTCTCCTCCATATCCACCTGCCAAAATCCACGACTAAAATCAATGTTAGAGAAGATATTTTTACCTTTTAACTTTGATAGGATGTCATCCGGCCTACCCATGGGTTCACAGTCAAATCGGGTAATCTTATTCAATTTCTTGAAATTTACACAGAAACGAAAAGATCCACCTGACTTCCTTACAAGTACAATGGGAGCACAAAAATCTGAATGGGATCTTTCAATAATTCCCTCCTCCATCATGTCTGTGACTTCCTTCTCTACTACTTCCTTGGTGGAGAACGGGAGAGGATAGGGTCTTTCTCTAATTGGTGTTGTATCAGTTACCTTAATATCATGCTCAACAAGTGTAGTGTGGCCTGGCTTATCTGTAAATATATCATAATATTCCTGGACTAACTCAAGGAGTTGGGCCTTCTGTTCTGGCAACAAGTCTGGATTGATAAGTACATCTGTGTAATTCTCTGTTCCTTTTACTTCACATGTGTTAATGGGATAGTCATTTTCATCAAAGTTAGTATCTTCTATTACTGACACTCATATTCTCTCCTGCTCTCCAAAAGTACTCTCTACCATACAGTTAGCTTGCAACACTCTAGTCTCATACTTTTTAAGTAGATTGATGTGAAACACTTTACACTTTCCTTCACTTATCCTGATCTTATAGTCAAGCTCTCCAATCTTTTCAATTACTTCAAATGGACCCTTCCAGCTCAACAACAACTTATTTGACTGAGTAGGTAACAATAACAGTACTTTGTCTCCTACTTCAAAAGATCTTTTCCGGGCCTTCTTATCATAATGATGTTTGTACCTAGCTGAAGACTTAAACACATTCTCCTGAACTAGCTTACAGGTATCCTCTAGTCTATTTCGCAGATTAGTGATATATTCGTAAGTATTATGGACTTCTTCAGTTTCATTCTCATTTATCCATAGGTTTTTTAGCAAAGAGAGAGGTCCTTTCACCGTACGACCATAGAGCAACTCGAACGGTGAAAACCCAGGACTGGCCTGAGGTACTTCTCTGTAAGCAAACAGAATGGCAGGGAGATATCTGTCCCAGTCCTGGGGTCTTTCCTGGCACATCCTTCTTAGCATAGCCTTGAACGTTCCATTAAACTTTTCATTAAGTCCATTAGCCTTAGGATTATAGGGTGTGGTGAAAGCTTGTCTAACACTGATTAACCGGCATACCTCATGCATCAACTCGGATGTGAACTACGAACCATTATCACTTAGAATTTCCTTGGGAAATCGAAGCCTACTGAACATTCATAAAAGAGCTTCTGCTATTTTCTCAGTATCAATTCCTGATAAAGGTACCGCCTCTGGCCAACGAGTAGCATAATCTACCATGGTCAAAATGTATCTATTTCCCTGTGAGGAGATGGGAGTAATAGGGCCTACTATGTCTATAGCCACCTTCTGGAAAGGAGATCCCACCCCTTATTAGCGGCTCACCACTTAAGTCGTATTTAATAAATCTGGACTAACTAGCGGCGCTCGACATAACTCGAGTGGCAATTTCAGCACGTTATGTTGCTGAGAGAGAGAGACAAGTGGTGGCAGGAGACTAGCGAGCGTATGACTGCTCCAGACCACCGCGGCGAACCTACTGACACGAATCTCAGCTCCCTCCTCCCTCTCTCACTCGCTATCCATCATACAAGGATCGTTATGGTGTCATTCGAAAGCTCTGTTCATGCCCTTTCAGGGATAGATACTTGTTTTACGTTCTGGGTCTTATTTAGGCATGAAAATGATCACGTAAACAGCCCTATTTTGGCTAAAAACACCCCGCTGGGCGGTACATATAAATAAACCGCAGAGGCCGCTCGTTATGTGTTAATGGTGTTTTACCTAGTGGTACCTTCCTAACTCTCCCCTTAGGGATAGTACGTTGACAAATATCACAGCTCTGGCACCACCTCTTTACATCACCATGAACTCCTGGCCAGTAAAAGTTTCCTATAATCCTATCTAATGTTTTCTGTACTCCTAAGTGACCTCCCAGTAAGGACTGATGGGCAAGAACTAAGACTTTCTCTCTTCGATCTTTAGGTAAAAGTAACTGTCTAACTACAACTTCCTGTTTTCGTTCAGTATCTCTATACCACAGTTTCTGTTCACCCCTAACAACCTTAAAGGCCTTACCATCTCCTTGGAACTTCTGGATTAATACTTTCAACGACTCGTCTGACTCCTGCTCTTCTATAGTGAGCGGAAGTTCTTCTACTGCTTCACCACCCTGCACCTTCAAGGGTCGCGTTGGCCTTTCCTTCTGTCGTCGTTGTCCTCGGGTCTCCACTGCTTCTACAACCTCCATGTGACCCTCCTCAATAGGGGATACAGGAGGATCAGTGTTGGCCGCTTCCATGGTCCTCACGTCCTTGTCCTTGTCCCTCCGTCAGTGTGTCCTGTTGCTTGGAGGCTTCTCTTGCTGGTTCTGGAGCCATAACCCCAGGGATGTTACCAACGATCAGGTCACAAATGGCGTCCTGCATGCAGATGGCGTCCACCTCCCCTCTGTAGTATGGAGTGTCGACACATATATGAGCTACTGGACATATTCGAGCAGTACTATCAATGAGAACACATCTCTTGACACCTCCAGTCATCTGTTCTGGCCGGACGTACTTTGACTTCACCACCACTCCGGAACATTCAGTGTCGCGTAGCACAGTCATAGGCTGGTCCTCCACATAGCCCTGCTCGGTAAATAGTCCAGAACCAATAGAGCCAAGTCCAACAACCAGAGGTACTGTTTCACCAGATGGCAGGGTTATCATTTGGTCCACTTGCTCAACACAACATGCTGCTCTTTCTTCTGTATCCTTAGTTTGTCGCTGTGAGTTTCCTGGTCCCCGCTGGATCGAAGATGGACGGGTAAACTGTTTGCAGTCACGAGCAACGTGACCAATCCTGTCACAAAGAAAACATCGCCCCTCTCTGTAGGCGCGTTGTTTGTTGGCATTACTTATGGTAGAAGTTGATGATGATGATGACTCTTTCGCATTCTGTTGAATCGGTTGTGACTGAGGAAAAGTCTTCTTAGGTGTTTTGTAGAGTGGTTTGTAGAATGGACCTCCATGAGCAGATAGATACCTCTCAGTAAGACCTACCATTTCTGACAGCGACTTAGGAGTTCTTTCTTTCAAAAACATTCTTAATTCCTGATGGCACTTTCTTAGAAACTGTTCACGGACAATCAGATCTCTCAATTCATTGTACGATTTGTCAATTCCTGCCAGGTCTATCCAACGGTCGAAGTATCGGCTAATCTTCGCTGAATATTGAGCGATGGTTTCACCATTTTCTGGAACGATCTCACGAAATTTCAGACGATATCCTTTTTCTGAAAGCATTAACCGGAGTAAAATGGCCTTCTTCACTTCATCATAGGTAGTGTGGTCAGAAGGCAAATTAATATAAGCTTCAAGAGCCTTACCAGTCAATAAAGGACTTAAGTTGTTCACCCATTCTTCCCGAGGCCACTTGTTGATCGTCGCATAACGCTCGAACCTTTCCAAGTAACTGTCGATGTCGTCGTCCTCTTCAATAAACTTAGGGAGTTTGGGTTTTGGTGCGTAGTTTGTGCAAGGGTTGGAAGAACCTTGACCACTGGGCTGCGACAATCTGAGCACCTCCAAGTCATGTAGCCTTTGTTTTTCCTTTTCTTCTGCTTCATGGTTCCTTTGTTGTTCCTCTTATTTCCTTTGTTGTTCCTCGTATTTCCTTTGTTGTTCTTTTTCTTCTCTTTCTTTTTCCCTTTCTTTTGCTCGCTCTTCTCGCTGAATAGTCTGTTGTTTGGACACAAAATATCTAAGTTCATCACTGGAATATCCAAGTTCCCTTCCAATCTTAAGAAGTTCTTGCAACAATGCATAGTCAGCCATAATGTTTTCATATATAACTGTATAATGGCTAAGTCACTCAATGCACGTACCACAACAACGTCCCGGGTCTGGGCACCATAAATGTCACACGGACGTTCATATGTTGAAGGTACGGATTGAGTAAAATAATTCACTTAACATATGTACAATATATTATCCTTAACTAGGTTGTATTTACAATATTTACAGTACTTGAGTAAACACATATTCTCATTAGAACTGCTATATAGCACAGCAGTCCTTCTTCAATAGTTCTTAAGACACAATAGTCACCAATCTTGGAATTCACAAAGTTTCTTCACAGGGCTTCTTCGATGTAAGAGTATCCAGGAGGTCTTAATAGCTCTGTGTCTATCAGTAATCTGCCTGACCACTGCGATCTGGCTCTATTTATACCCTGTTCCATTATTAATGTTCGCCTTGCATATTGAAAAAAAATAACATACAACATGAATAAGTAACTAATGAACAGAATATAATGAACTGATTTGAACCCTAAATAGAGGAAATTTCCTAATACTCAAATGAATCTTTTGAACCCTTATTCTTTATACAGGATTCAAAAGTACCGTGTGAACCAAATAATACCCATGAAATGAAACAAAATCTATGGGATTCAAAAGGATCATATGGACCAAATAATATACAGGAAAATAAACAAAACCTACTAAACCATAATTAAACACTTCAATAATCCGACTCAATGTGACACAATCTTTACTACTATATTTACTTATATGAAATATATATAGAATTCGTGAAGCACACATATTTTACATTCTTCATAAAAAGGAATGTATTCAAAACAAACCCCAGTGAAACTAGAATAACTCACTTAAACCATTACCATGAAAGGGTTAATGTAAACTAGTGAAGATAATACAAATAATATCAGATACTAAAGCTATACAAAGTTGAGAATGTGACA
>JAGKTK010011520.1:0-29191 GCA_018397895.1 Paralithodes camtschaticus | reverse complement strand
GAGTGGGAGAGTTCAAGGTCACTCACCAAATTTCTCATAAGTGACACGACTCCAAGCCCTTCCCCAGGTAAATCGCCTTTCAAGCTACACTTGTATAAGCAGAAAATACTTGAGAAGGCGGCCGCGGCAGCTAGGGAACAAGCAAAAATACTTGGTGAGGATGAGGCTGTGAGTGAGGGTCAGCGTGGTGACCCTTCTCGTCCGCCATTGTCTCCCTTATCTACCCACGCCACCCAAGATGACCCGGATTCTTCCCCACCAACGCCAAGGGTTGAGGACCCCCCACTTTCGGCCTATTTGCCTCCTAGGTCCCCCGACAGGAGACATACTGCTACCGAAAAGGGGAAAGGTAGGAAATATACCAAAAAAATTAAGAAAAGTAAGAGTTTTGTTCAAGGCTCCCGCGGCGTCCACCCCTGCCGGCCCCAGCCATACGTCCCCGCAACTTTCCCCACGGTCCTCCCCCGCCTTCAACATGTCTTCCTGAAGAAGTCTTTGAGCTCGCATCACCAATACCTGGGCCTAGTGACAGTGAAACATTGCTTTCTGTCACTCGTCGCAGGCCAAGGAGCCAAGGACCTCGGGGGGACACAGCCTCACCTGCCACTCCTTCCCCACCCGCACGCCGCCCACGCATCACTGGTTCCCCGCCAGATTATGTGGGGGCCACTGATGATGAAGGGCACCTCTCTGAAGACTCTGGCCATGATTACATAGGTCCACCGTCAGGGCAAGATGACCACTCTGACGATGACTATATGGACATCGACGACCCTCGACCCATCCGCTTGGCCCGGCGTCGTGCTGGCCGCCGCCCTAGGGCGTGCGCCTCCCGAGTTGGCCGTGGGCGTGCTGGGCCACCAGCTGGAGCTCCTCGTCAGCGTAGACAAGACCCATTCTACGTTTTTCAGTGGCAAGACGTAGTTGATGGGGATGGATACAACCCTGATGTGCCAGCTTTTGATGAGGTACTGGAGGGTTCAGGCATTACCCCCAATTTTCCTGCAGGCCCCAATGCTCCACCACACGAACAATTTGAGGCCTTCTTTGATGAGGAGGTGGTAGGCTATGTTGTCAAAGAGACAAATAAGCAGCACCAATTCCAGGTCCACTTTTTGGGCAAGGTGACCAAGGGCCACATGAGGCAGTGGACCCCAGTGACTCATAAAGAGTTCATGGTGTTCCTGGCACTCACCATGCTAATGCCTCATGTCAAGAAGCATAAGTTGCCTGACTATTGGATCACCAATGATCTCATATCCACCCCTGCCTTCAGGAAATATATGTCTCGCGACCGGTACCTTGATATCCTCGCAGCGCTCCATCTTGTCACCAACACCGACGTCCACCTCGGTGACAAGCTGTGGAAGATTAGGACGTTGTACGAGATGATGCGAGAACGCTTCACCTCCTACTTCAAGCCCTTCCGCAAGGTCGTCATTGACGAGTCTCTTGTGCTGTTCCGGGGAAAACTCAGCTTCCGGCAGTACATCCCCTCAAAAAGACATCGCTTTGGCATAAAATTCTTTGTGCTGTGCGACTGCCAAACTGGCTATGTCCTGGACTTCCTGGTCTACAGCGGGAAGGAAGGGGACTTGCTTGTAGACCCCCTCATTGGCTTTGGCGGAGCAGTGGTGCAAGCCATGATGGACAGCTACTTTCACAAGAATCACGTCCTCTACACAGACAATTATTACACGTCCCCCACGCTCTCACAGTACCTGCATGAGCGCAAGACGGGGACTGTAGGCACAGTACGAGGGAAAAGGAAGGGCATGCCACCTTTCCCTCCAAAGACCAAAAAAGGTGATGTGTTGAAGAAGAAGTCGGGGCCCATTCTGGCTATCCACTGGCACGACCAGCGGAAGGTCAACCTCCTGACCACCATCCACAAGGGGGAAATGGTGGAGACTGGCAAGGTGGATCGCCGCACCCAGGCCGTGGTGACCAAGCCCGATGCTGTCCTGGACTACAACATCAACATGAGGCTGGTGGACAAGTCCAACATGCAGATAGGCTTCATTGACTGCCTGCGTACCTCGTGCAGATGGTACAAAAAGTTCTTTCTGCATATGGTGGACATGTCAGTTCTGAATGCCTACAATATATACAAGCTTCGGAATGTGAACACACCCATGAAGTTCAATAGCCTGCGGAGGTTCCAAAAGCAGGTGTTGACGGAGCTCCTGGAGAAGTATGGTACGCCACAGAGGGCAGTGGCACATCCTGGGCCCGCCGTTATTGACCGCTTGCAGTGTGCTCAATACTTGATTAGGCACAGGCTTGGTTCCCTGCCTCAGAATGAATCAGGAAGAACACAGCAGAAGCGGTGCCATGTCTGCTACAACAGCAGGGTGAGGCCGAGGCCAGGTAAAAAGTCAACCATGGAGTGCAAGGTGGCACTCTGTGCTTTAGAGTGCTTCTTTGATTACCACTCCAAGCTGGAGTTCTAATAATCATAGTGAAAGTGCCAAAGATAATGACAATATGTACAGTATATATATAGGCAAAAAGTGGAAGTAAACCAATTTATTGTTATACAAAAGTCATGTATTATGAACACATTTATACAAATACAATTACACCATAATAATATGTGAAAGTGACACATATGTATATACCAAGTGACATTCATATGATTAGAACCTATAGAAATATATAAATCAGTGAAAAAAGACACAATAAATTGTATATAAAACGTTTACAAATCATATAACTAAGTGAAAGTGACACAAGACCTAATATTTGATGGCCAAAGTATAATAAACACCTGTGATAACGAATAATCAGTGCCTAATACAACAATAACCTACCTCAATTACTAATAAAATGTACGGTATCGAGTGAAAATGAGCATTATCAGTGACAGTGACACTCTCTAAAGCATATTTGTCAAAGTGAAAGTGACACAAGACCTAATATTTGATGGCCAAAGTATAATAAACACCTGTGATAACGAATAATCAGTGCCTAATACAACAATAACCTACCTCAATTACTAATAAAATGTACGGTATCGAGTGAAAATGAGCATTATCAGTGACACTCTCTAAAGCATATTTGTCAAAGTGAAAGTGACACCAGACCTAATATTTGATGGCCAAAGTATAATAAACACCTGTGATAACGAATAATCAGTGCCTAATACAACAATAACCTACCTCAATTACTAATAAAATGTACGGTATCGAGTGAAAATTAGCAATATCAGTGACAGTGATACCCTAATAAATATATTTTATATAATTTGCCTCAAAATAACTAGAAAAATATCAAATAAACATCACATTCTCAATATCAAACACTAAAATCGTCTAAGGGAGATAAATACTTTGGCGCGACGAGCGGCTAGGTGCGTCGTAGCCATGGCCGGGGCGACGCGTCCGAACGCGGGAAGAATTTGCCGCCGAAAAGCACTCGTCTTCCCGCGCTCACCATTATGCAACCAGAGGGGCTAGAGACCTCTACTCAACGCCATTCGACAGAGGAAGGTTTGTGGAACATTATTCTTTTTTATTCACAACATTACATGCCATATTCATTGACTTACAGAGTAGTTAACATAGCCCAAAGATCGTCAAAACACCCGGTACCGCAGCACAGTCGCAAGCTATAGCCCCCGGGGCTGGAGGGTTAAACAACACTTTATATCAAAGAAAAAACCATCTTCAGACTGATCCGGTAAATAAAAATACCAAAGTACAACAAATTACCTGAAAAACTCGTAGCACATACCACCACGACCTCCATGTTAGGGTTCCATCTTAAAACTGAGCCCGCCCGGCGAGGGGCGTGACGTGACGACTGTGTGATTGGTTGATAATTTGATGGAAGGCTGTGATTGGTTCATGCTATGGTTCATGATTCCTAAAAAGACCGCTAGGTGTAGTGACGTTCGACTGAAAGCTTGAGGGTAAGAGCTCCCGAACGACAGCCATTGTTTACTATTGCGCCGCGGCCATCGACAGGGAGGTATATTTTACAGTTTCTCGTATTTCATTGATAACGAATCTGCGACGGTAAGTACATGTATACCAACAAAGTATCGTTCATGAAAGTGATAACACAATAATAATCATCGATGGGGCCCGTCACTGGTTGGTGATAAACATAAACCGGGGGTGGCAGCCCCCACCTATAATACTAGGTTAGGTTAGGCTAATGTCCTTTCAAA
Organism: Paralithodes camtschaticus; assembly: GCA_018397895.1. NCBI lineage: Eukaryota > Metazoa > Arthropoda > Malacostraca > Decapoda > Lithodidae > Paralithodes > Paralithodes camtschaticus. Next base: position 25,017 of record JAGKTK010011520.1, on the reverse strand, counting down.
GGGGTATAGGCTAGTAAACACTAGGATAGCCTATACCCGGTCAGAGGTAAGAAGAAGAAGAGTCCTGCAGTAGTCTCCTTGAATGCTACCCTATTTTCAGCTAATCATTATTTACTACCTACACAACATTTAGTATAACTAAATAAGTTGGTCACCAATTATTTTGCAATATTTGAAAACAAATATGGATTTTATATGCTCTAAACATAATATGAAAATGTGTTTTAAGCCTCGGCAAAACCTAATAAAAATATATGGTACTAAAATGGAATTTTGTCGTAACATGGTTGTCAATACCTTCCTATAGACGGCACCGATTCGTACACACGCCATTTTCACCTGTCTCCCGAGGTCTGTCCACCAGCTTTTTAGTCAACACTAACTCCACCTGCCCATCTCTGTCGAAACTACAGGTGTTCATTTCCACAGCTTTGCGCATCACGTCACGATATACTAGGTCTCAGAAACAAGATTCGTAGTTGCGGTAGTATTTACAGAGGTATCTGGACACTTCGGGCAGGAGGCGCATTTAGGTTAGATTGTGCATCCGCTCGATCAGGAATTCGCTCGAAGTGACTCGCATTCTTTACAGATACGGCCGATTACCGGTAGGCTACTAAATGGGCGGCGGCCCAACTGCCATGTTGTATCCCACGTAGGCCTACTAGGTACTACAGACACATTGTAGGCGTTAGGTGTGGATTAGGCTTGTATCCGATGTACCGGTACTAGGTCTATGTTACTTGATATTTATGATTTAAATAAGTGCTACGTTTTCGATAAATCTGGTTATATGGCTTTGCAATTAGGGAAATCATGAGCCGATTTCCGACATTTAGTTAGTCTTTTTCGATTCTCAAAATCCGATCCAAGTTTGCCAAAAATTGGCTCGGGTTTTCCAAAATTATGCTTTTTGGGGTTTGCAATTTAGGGAAACATGAGCCAAAATTCTAAATTAGGTTACTGTAATTTGTTTACTCTTAACCCGCTGAGCCCCAGCTACTGCTAGGCTAGTTAGTAATAAAAGTCCCACCCAGGCCCAGAGGGTTGAATTTTTTTTTCCAGAAACAATAGCGAATGGGTTAGGAATGAAGGAAAAACCACGAAAAAACTATCAAAAAGCTCAAAAAATGGTCCTACAGAGCCCCCGAAAACGGATTTTACAAGGCAATTTCCCCCAAAAAAAGGTTTTTGTGTGCTCACGCGCATGCGGTTGGACTTTGAGTTTTCAACTATCGGCATGGTTGTGTGGGATACTTACACAGTTCCCATACAAATCTGAGCCCTCTAGGTGCCATAGGACCGAAGTAATTAACCATTGCGTCGCTGGGGTTTAGCGTTACATACATTGCCGACGCAACACGTGCAACGCTGGGTCTCAGCGGGTTAAAACTCGCACAAAACTTGGCTCGGGTTTTCCAAAATTCGGGTTTTATGGCTTTGCAATTTCGGGAAACCTGAACCAAATTTCGGAAAATATTAAGGAAACCACCCACCAATTATTTTCATTTTTTTTTTTTTTTAGTTTTAGTTTATTTGCATCAATATATAGTGATTGACATTAGTTTCAACCTCCGCAAAAATTGTTTTCCCTTTTATCCAACGATCTTAAGACACGGCGCCCAATAGTGGGGAGGGCTATGAAGATCAGGGAAAATGTGGGATTAAAGACATAAAAAGGCGATATAATGGTTTTTATGATGAAAGTTGGCTCGGGTTTCGTTGTTTTTCAACTTGAGAAAACCCCAAAATGAAAAAAAACGAGCCAAGTTTTGGCAAAAGTTGGCTCGGATTTTAAGATTTTGCAGCTGCATAAAAGACAGTAAGTGCAAAAAATAAGTTGGCTCGGGTTTTCTTGCTTTTCAACATAAGAAAACCCCAAAATTAAAAAACCCGAGCCAAGTTTTGGCAAAAGTTGGCTCGGATTTTAAAACATTTCAGTAAGCTAATTATCCATTATCCAACAATTAAGCTACATTAAAGATATTAGCCTAACCTGCCAACCTTACCTAACCTAACCTAGTATTATGAGTGGGGGCTGCCGCCCCCACACCCCCGCTGGTTGGATGGTACATGGGATAGAAAATAAACTTACCCAGTAAGCTTATTATCCATTATCCAACAATTAAGCAACATTAAAGATTTTAGCCTAACCTACCAACCTTACCTAACCTAACCTAGTATTATGGGTGGGGGCTGCTGCCCCCACACCCCCGCTGGTTGGATAGTACATTGGATAGAAAATGAGGTAAATTCCTAGTGTTAATTAGACTGAAAGGCAGGGAGAAAGAGGTCCGCCGAGTCGTGTTGTGTGCCGTCTATGGGGACAAATATCGTTACAGGTTCTAGGTTCTGTATCTCCCTTAATAGAATTTTTCGAGGGTTGACAATTATTTTAACATGGAGTATAGGTTATATTACATCCTAAATGAAATTTTAAAAATCTGTGAAAATTCTTGGGTTGTTTATATAATAGAAGTTACTGTGGGACACGTAATATATGTTGAAAGGGGGAGCTATGCCCCCTCTAAACACCCGTCACTTATGTCATCATAATCTGTTGTACTTCATAGGGGGTCCAATTATGGAGAAAGTTAATTAACAGACGAAATTAGGCCGCAAATTACAAAAACATAGCGGGCCGCCGTTTATGGGAGACTTTTTAGGATACAGTTGACTTCGGCCCATGGTGACTTCGGCCCAGTGATCTCGGACCACTATCCTCGGTGACCTCGGCCCATTTTGGTGACTTCGGACCAATATATTTTTGGTCCGAAGTCACCGATCTTATACTACCGCTTTCTTGCGAGATTCGGCAATAGGCAAACAATTGAGAACTGTATTATTCCTCCTCCACACCAATTCCTTCTCTATTTATAAATGATGTCGGGTTCTTCTGTGTTTGTAAGATATGAAGAGTCAACTAAGCAAGTTCCTGTCATGCAGTGCGTCATGTCTCGTCGTCGTAAGAAGGATTACAATGCTGTACTTGATGCCATCAAAAATCTACTTCCAAGTGAATTGTAATGGATTTTGAAAAGGCACTTTGGCGATCAACAAGTTATGTATTTGAAAACGTCAACATCAAAGGATGTGCATTCCATTTTACTCAAGCTTTATTTAGGAAAATACAAGAACTAGGTCTGCAAGTAGCATATAAATCTGATAATGATAATGGGACAAATAAAGTGGTTAGAAAATGTATGGGTCTTTGTCTCGTACCACATCAGCATATTCCAGGTTTATTTCAAGGATTAATGGAAACATTAACTACTGGACCACTTCTCGAGTTTGCTAATTATATAGAAAAGACCTGGGTAAACTCTGTTGTATGGCCGCCCAAATCCTGGAGTGTATATTATGGTCTTAGTATCAGGACTAATAATGATCTAATAATGAAGGACTAATAATGCAAAGCACAAATGTCATTTTATTTCATGGTGCAACTCTTGCAAAATGGGGCAGATTTGGTAAGTGCCCAAGTAAGATTGGTCTCCGAAGGAAAACTGAAAAGACACCAAAGATCAGTGTACAAAAAGTTGCAAGCTAGGATTTTCAGTCTTTGGGAAGAATATGAGCAAGGTGAAAGGAGTGCCCAGCGTTTACTGCGAGCTGTATCACGTCTTTATGCCCCTTAGTGTTAATATACTATAATACATACAGGCTGGTTTATTTTCTTTACTGTTTTAACGACTGTAGGTAGTACTACTATTTATACTACTATACTGGCATGAATTAGATTAGACTATTAGGTCTAACAGAAAACAAAGAGTCACGGTTCAAGGAAGCCTATCAGATGCAGGTGGGGTCATCAGCGGAGTACCACAAGGATCAGTACTGGGACCTCTCCTATTCCTCATCATGATAGGAGACATCGACAGGGACCTGGAACACTCAACAGCCACATCGTTTGCAGACGACACCAGACTCATGAAGAAAATCACCTCACAACATGATGCTCAGCTACTACAACAAGACTTGGACAAAATCCTGAAGTGGGCAGAAGAAAACAACATGGCCCTAAACGGTGACAAGTTCGAGCTTCTAAGGTACGGGAACAAGAGAGCACTACAAAACGACACCAACTAAGTGTAACTAAGTGTAAGTGTAAGTGTAGGTGCATATCCTATGCGATTTTATTTTTTTACGAATGCATTTTAGCCTAGTAAGATTTTATGCGGTTATTATCCAATAACCCCTGATAAGCCAGTCTCTCTTGGTATAATGGATTAGACTCCTATAGGTGCGTGTCGTATGCGATTTGAATTTTTACCATGTGTTTTTTAATGAGATTTTATCCTGTTGCATTACAATATCCCCTGATAAGCCCAGACTATCTCGATTGCTATTCTTATCTCTAAAATAAATACCAGACAAGTGTAATACTTCAATTAGAAGGCGGTCCACAATACTCACCAAGATATTGCATAGAATAACCCAGTCTTACGAGTTACGTACGAGCCTCGTACGTACGGAAAATTAAAATCCCCCATAGGCCTAATGCACAAATTGCTAAACCTTGATGCCATTTTAATTTCCTCCCATAATGACGTTCCGTCATTTCTACTCGTATTTGGCGGTCTATACATAACCCCAATAACTATGGTCTCACTACCTTCGTTTACCTCTACCCAAACACTTCATTATCGTTATTTAGTCTAATACCTGATTTAATACAGCTTTTTAATGTACTCCACTAATATTAGTGGATCTGTGAGAAATGTGAAACAGGCTGAATAGAACTAAGACTATAGCCTACACAAATCCACAATGAACAGTTCCGAAATACACCAAGATATGTACGATTTGTCTATGGTTAAGACTATAATTATATACATACATACACACAAACACACACACTCGATAGTTGGATATGCGCTGCATGCACCGAGCGTATAAGTTCACTAGAACTTTATCAATATATCCCGACATCATTTATAAATAGAGAAGGAATTGGTGTGGAGGAGGAATAATACAGTTATAATAAGTTCCCAATTGTTTGCCTATTGCCGAATCTCGCAAGAAAGCGGTAGTTTAAGATCGGTGACTTCGGACCAAAAATATATTGGTCCGAAGTCACCAAAATGGGCAGAGGTCACCGAGGATAGTGGTCCGAGATCACTGGGCCGAAGTCACCATGGGCCGAAGTCACTGGCACCCGACTTTTTACATATCATTTTCAATGTTAATTTTCTCCCTTAGCCTAGGCCTAATTGATTTTTCCAAATTATCAAACTTACATAAAAATGAAGTACAGTTTATAGGGATTCCAACATGCATTTCAAAATTGTCATGAAAATTGGTGGGTGGTTTGCTTAATATAGGCTAGGCCTATACCCAAATTTCTAAATGAGGTTACTGTCATTTTGTTGTCTACAAACTCTCAAAATCCGAGCCAGCTTTGGCCAAAACTTGGCTTGGGTTTTCGAAATAATGGGTTTTAGCCTAGGCCTTTGAAATACCTTAAAACCCGAGCCAAGTTTTGCTAAAATAAGTTTTAATCGCCGTTTTACGCATTTAACCCCTCATTTTCCCTGTACTTCATAGCCCTCCCACTATCGGGCGCCGGGCGGCGTGTCTTAAGATCGTTGTATAATGGGGAAAACGGTTTCGCCGAGGGTTGTAATTATTTCCAAACACTAGGCTAGGCCTAGGCCTAGGCTAGGCTATATAGCCTATTGATGAAAACTAGGATAGGCCTAACAGGGAAAAATTAAAAAAAATCCATGGGAAAATTGATGACCATCTTAGGCCCTAGGCTATTTAGTTTTCCCAACATTTTCCTGTTTTGCCACACTGTGACGAAACGTTTGAGATTGAGATCGCGGTGACGAAACTGGTCTAAGAGGTGGTGACGAAACGGGTTGATAACGAAACTTCCTTAAAAAAGAATCAGTTCCCATAGGAAAATATCGAACAAAGCCGCAAAAAGAAAGCCCAAAAAATTTCCGTGGACGGTAGGCCTAAATGGACAGTCGCGGCTCCACCTTCAAACATGTGCCTTAGCTTCGGAGCCTAGGCCTTGTCATATGTACCGCCCACAAACCCAATTTATATACACCTTTCTATCTTTCCATACAGCAACAACACACACTGACCTTGGACGCGTTATCAGCCATCTTGTCTCAGGTCTCTGGGAAGAATGTATAAGTGAAGGAAGGAAGAGAATATTGAGCCACCTCGTGCACTTTCTGGAAGTCTCTCGAGCCACAATAACAACAATCAGAGGGCGCGGGTCTATCACATCATATATTTATATTCTTCACAGCGTAAATAAATCAAGCATGTGGCCTTTGTAGGTATATTGAGTACATGAAGTATTTTATTATCGTATTACAAAAAATAATTATTTTAGACTAGACAAATGACAAGCATTTCCAGAATGTTTTTTGCGCGGGGTATTTAAATGGCGGTCAGTGAGTGCCCAACACGACACTTGACTTCCATTAGGCGTGGTGTAGTAGCATACGTTCGTGTTCACGGCGATTGTTTATGATTGTATGATTTTTGTTGGCCTGGGTGCCTCTTTTTTTTTCTATATAAATACATTCGTGTAATTGTGTTAATTTCCTCCCTTCCCTGTTTTGTGGCAGAGCAGGTATGTGTCTCGATCTGCCCTTTGGTTTGCTATTTCGACCTTGCCTTCTGACCTCTGGGAGATCCCCCCACTGATCGCTCTGGGCCTGAATTGATGGGGTCGGGCTCCCCGATACGAGGATTGAGAGGGGTTAAGCCCGCGTCACACACAGTACGATAGCCGGCGATCACAGACGATCTTTTCAAATTATTTGAATTTTTCCCGGATCGTCTGACATCGTCTGTTATCGTGTAAAAAGATCGCCTCGATTCCTGGTAGTCGAGGGGTGGTCGAGTGGTGCGGAAATGGTCAGCAGTGATCGGCCAAAAAATAGTGGCTGCACTAATTTCGGGCTGATAGTCAGCAGAAAAAAAACTTAAATTTTATCGCGTGACTATCGTGTAGATATTGTGCAACGATCCTGTGGAAATCGTCATTATCGTCCTATGATCGGTCAACTTGTTCGACGAGGATGTGTACGACCGACACGTCAATAGCACGACCACAGTTCGATCGATACACGATAGTTGCACAACCACCACATAATAAGCAAAATAAACGTGATAGAAAGGAAATTTTTTGTATGTTTGTATGTGGATGAGGGAAACAAAAGGCAAAACTGCCTGTGACAAGTGCATCCCCCAGAGTTGAAAGAGTGACAGGGCCAAAATCAAGAAATATTCGATCCAAAATGTCTGGACCCATTTATAATTTCTTTCGTATATTACTGAATTTACTGTACACAAATCGATTATACCAACTACTAGCAAAAACAACTCGTTTAAGGGGTACAAACTGTGTGTGATAGAAGTTTTTGTATGATGTGAGGTATGGGAATTCAAATGTAGCCTACACTCAGATACCATAGTACACAAATAGATTAAATCAACTACTATATATACCCTGTTCCAAATATGTTGGCCCAAACTCTTGAACATTATCCTCTATAACTCACAAACGGCTAGAGTAATCGAGCTAATATTTCTACCATTTGGGAAGGTTAGTTCAAGAATAGGTGTGGAATATTTCAGCCCATTTGCTGTAGCAACTTTTTAGTTTTTTTAGGATTTTTGGACTAGCTATTTGGAACAGGGTATAGCAAAACACTTTTACAGTAATTTTATCCCATTCAGTACTGGTGACGTCCTTTTCATTATATTCTGGCAACTACCATCTGCTTGTCTTGTTCTCTACTCTACTCGTATTATATTATTATTATTGAAGTAAGAATCCTGCCATCAGCAAATCAACACGCTGCCTTGAAAGGTCCCTTTAAACCAGCTGTATCTGACATTCCTGGCGAGTCTCACAACATTGTCACACCCTCCGGCTTGACCAATCAGGAGCCGCCATGGACTCTTCAAACCCTAACACAGCCAGCCGTGCTTACCCGTTCGCCTTTTAAATCGCTCTCGCTCCTTCCACAAACCGTTTCTCCTGGTTACAATAAGTCTATTCTTCCGGTGCAAGCCTCATACTCCCCTAAGCCACTACAAGACATCTGCAACAAGTAACCAGGAATATATTATGATGATATAAAGCAGGAGGAGAGAGAGAGAAACATTCAAGCCGAGCGGCTGGGGCCCGGGAGACTGGCTCGACCAATCACAGTGCGCCATTTCATGAAGCGGGACTATAAAGAGAGGTGGGTGGGGCCCCAGATATCACTTCTGTCACGGGTACCACTGGGCTCACCTGCCAACAGCAACCTCTCCTGCCCTCACCTGCAAAGTGATGGGAATTTGGACAAGCCTGCTCCAGCCTTCCAGTTCGCTTACCGGCATCCAATAAAGTCCACCCCTGGTCCAACACAGTTTTCGTCTGCCGACCAGATACACCACAAGTATCCTGGTGCTTGCCGCCACATTGCTAGCTTACATACCTACAGCCAAGCGATTCAAGAGGGGTGACAAGTGGTAGATGGGACTGAAGATTTCCAGAAGAGATATTGGTCGGCCTTGGGGTGGTGAAGATTGTTCCAGACAAGAAACCCAATATTTGTTAGAAGGACCCTTATGGGCCCGCAACCAACTTAATAAAGAGAGAGAAATGCTAGACATACCCAGTGGTACCAACCATTAACAATAGATGTGTTCTTATAGAACAAAATAAAGAGAAAAAGGATTAGACTCATGAATAAATAAACAGATGCAGTGTTGAGAGAAGATAGCTGTTAATGTTAGAAAAGGCTCCATGCCAATTAGCTATCAATATAATTGGATCTTATAGGGTAATAAGTAAATGAAATTACTAAGGAATAATCATATGGGAATCTGATTGAATAATTATTAGTGATAACGTGGTTATGAGAATTATTCAAGAATAGGGGATAAATATTATTTGCCGATAGGTTAGACCTAGCTTGAGAAATAGTTAAGGAAAGACTCTAGTCCATTTGATGAAATATATTGTTTTGTTATAAAGGAAACATCGTTATTCAACTAAAGAGATTATTGTACAGAATACAGTTCTAATGTTAGCGATCCTGTAATCATGACATAAGTAACAAGTCGAGTCAACTATTGCGAGAGATATTGTAATATTGAAATAAGTTGACAAACCGTTGATAGATATAGTAGTCATGTTATATTTGAGTTGAACATTGAGTTGGAAATTGTTATTCTGATATACGAAGTGATCAAGTGTGAAATGTTGTAATGATGATACAGGTACTTTTGAAATAGCGGTTATATATTGAACTATGTAATGACATATATTAGTTGAAGCTTGATAATATTGAATATAGTATAAGAGTTAAGTTGTATTGTGTTAATTCCAGAGGTGGGCGCGCTCCGGTGGGACCGGTAATGCGGCAGCGCTCCGCGCTCATCAGACATAAGGTAATGCGGCAGCGCTCACGCACTCCTTTTGTCAACAGACCCGATGCGCTTCCCGCTCCGCGCTCCCAAAAATAGGTATATAAAAAACAAAACAAACAAAACAGCTTCTAGAAGTTATTTAATTATTTACCTTTGTCCTTCACTTTGTCCTTTGTCTTTCACTTCACTAAATTCCAAGAATTCAAAACATTAAAAAAAACTCAAGTCATGGTGTCTTTCTGAAGTTTAACTGTTTAAGTTTCTCACTTTCTCAGTTTCTGTTATTCTTTATGTCATATCAATGAATCAAATGTCAATGATATGATATGATTGATATCATTGCAAATGTCAATGATATGATATGATTGATATCATTGTGAGTTTGTGACATTGTGACTGTCCATTGATATCTATGATATGACATAAAGAATTACAGAAACTGTCCAAACTGAGAAACTAGGTCCGAAACTGCCAGGTCCGACGGTATATAATTTATAATAATTATATATATATACGGCCGGGACTAGGGTCTTGTCAGATGTCAGTTGTCACGCCCAGTGCCAGGTCCGTATATGATTATATACTGACTCGCCGAAAAATAATCGTAGCAGCGAAACGACTGCACCTATGGCTTTCATATTTTTAGTTTTTTACCACATGTACCTTACCCTTCTGCATACCCACCACGGCACCACCACTACCCCAAACCCCTCCTCCCACCCACTCGCTGACTATCGGTCGCCTCACAAGGAAAAAAAAAAGAAAATCTGTGGCGGCGAAACGATTGCACCAATCGGTTCCATATTTGTGTGACAAGTGCCTTACCCTTATGCCTTCCCTCCACCACACCCCCAACTGCCTCCCACAACCCACTTCCAGCGTATCCATACGAAGAAAACGAAAACAAATAAAATCTGTGGTGGCGAAACTACCTCACCAATCGGCTTCATATTTGTAACACGAGTCAATTACGCTTCTACCTTCCCCCCACCATCCCCCAAACCACCCTCCCACCCATACATTCAAGTAACATTCCGATAGTATCGATACCATAAAATGATAAAAGTCTCTGAAGTCTATAGTGTCTTTTGACTATCAGACAGTCAGACAGGCTCGGGCTATACCACTGCCAGACTTACCCTTAGGCCCCTTCGTAAGCCGTAACTTGCCCGTAAGGTTTACTTTGCTTTAGCAAAAGCCAAAAAAAAAAAAAATAACAAGTTAACAACTGTAACACTGTCAGTCTGTCACTATCATAGTATCACTGTATCACAGTTCACTAACACCGTGAGTAACACCGTACGAATGGTACGATGACTGTACACGATAATGACGTTCTTGTACCTGTTGTTGACAGGAAAAATCGCCTCCGGAGTGCCAGAAAGGAGCGAGAATTTCTAGCTGCGCTCCCCGCCTGCACTCCGATTTCAGAATTTTGCCACTCCTCGCTCCTCTATATTGGTAATGCGCACCGGATCGCAGAGCGCAGAGCGCAGAGCGCCAAATGGCGCGCACCTGCCCACCTCTGGTTAATTCATCTGCGAGATAGGAATCACGAGTGTGGGACACTCTGGAATAGAGTTAAATTTAAGTAATTGCCTACGGGTAGATATTTACATGTTTTGAGATATATGATATATATATATATATATATATATGATAGGTTGTAAATATAGGAACGTCTAGATTAAATTGATTAAAGCCTTGGTCCTACGATTGAACATATTGAGGCGTAGTAAAGTTTGTAAATTCTTTTGGAAATATTGACGTGCCTTTGGATCGAAGTCGGAGTGAATCAATGCCTGAATAACGGGTCTCCAAATCGGTGGTAACGGGAACTTAAGAGTTCCAATGTACAATCTATATTGGGTCGACGGTATTATTCAACTTATGGATTGAACTCATTCCGGCCCGAACAGAGAATCGATTGCTATGATGATACATGCTACCGGGGAGTTTTGTTAAATAAAGGATACAAACTTCTGAACGACTGTAGAATTATTCCCACCTTAGTAGAATACTTAGATTTGGAAAAATAAGTACTACATTTGGTGGCAAGCGGTGGGATTCGACAAATTGTTTAGATTGAGTACATTTATCTAACGAACCAGACATAATGACGACATTACTACCATTTCGATCATGGGAGGAAGGGAAAGAGGAAATCGAACTGTGGATTAAACAATTAGAATGTCAATTCACCCTACTTGGTGTGGGAGAGGATAAGAAGAAGATAGCCTACGGAAAGGCACACTTAGGCAAGGCCCTGAACGATGTAAGGGTAGCCTACGCCTAGAGGAACTAGTATTATGGGCCGAAGTTAGAAAAGCGCTGATAGAAGAATTTGGCCGAGAAACCTCCACAAGGAAGGCCAGAGACAAACTAAAGAGTATGAAATTAGACGGACAAAAAGTGAGAACCCTGAGGAGGGAAATCACGAAGAATGTCAAAACTGCTTACCCTCACATGGACCAAGAGAGTCAGGAGACCGAGATAAGAGAAATCTTGATTCAGGCCTGTCCTGTGGAAGTTAGAAAACACTGTATTATACATGAAGTAACTACCACAAAGGAACTCATGGATGTAATCAAGAAAGTAATGGAAGCCACAGAGCTAAAGGAGGAGAAAAAGAAAGGGGAGGAGAAGAACCTAAACAAAGGGTATCAGAAAACGATGATCCGATGCTTTATATGCAGACAAACTGGACACCTAGCTAGGAACTGCTCAAACTGTCCCCAAACTCAGACACACAGATTCAACTCGAGACCAACACATCCAAACGACCGATTCCTTCCAATGGTGACAAATCCAAACAAGGGGGGAATGATCCCAGTAGAGTACAGAGAAACCGAGACCCAACCAAAAATCACGATGCCAGAAGGGGGAGAAATTTTTCCCCTAAGCCTCTCATAGAAGGGCGATATGGTGAGGTTAGTATATTAGAAAGACAAACGCCCTGCGAAACATTAGTAATAAATGGGAAAGCAGCAAACATGTTAATAGATACAGGGGCAAATAGAAGTTGTCTTTTGGAGACCTTCGTGAAAAATAATCAGAGAGAACTAGGACCGCTAAACCAAACTAGTATTCAGTTGGCAGGAGCCGGAGGGCAACCATTGACGATTTTAGGGAAAACTAACACCCTGGTGGTACAGTGGAAAGGAATTAAATTCACCATGGATTTTTGTTCTATCAGGAAAATCTAACTGCGGAGTAGATGGCTATCTGGGAATAGATTTAATGAGTCAATTGGGGGTAACCATACAGTGTGGCCCAAAAGACACTACGACCCCAAATAGTAGCTACCACGGGAATAAATTCTATTCCCCCCAAAACTTGGAAAATTATAGAAATCCCCAGATGCCACAGAATGACTGCCAGGATTTTTGAACCGGATGCACAAAATGAAGCCCGAATATCTCCCACCTTTATTACTACGGATGAAAGAAAATTAGTTCTTGCTAACTTTGGAGAGTCTACGATTAATTACCAAAAAGGAAAACTGTTAGGACAAGTTACACCCGCACAACCCACTACTGTTGGGACTGACGGACTTACCTGAGATACCAAAATAATTGACGTCAGACCAAGCCGCTACTTTACATGAATTATTATGGGCATACAGAGACGTATTCGCCCAAGATGAAGGGGACCACGGATCAGCCCGAGCACGACACAAACACGAAATACATACCCAAGAACCACCTATTAGACAATTAACCCTATAGACGACAAAATCCAATCATGAGGTAGAAGGAGAAGGAACAGGTGGATGATATGCTTAAACAAGGGATAATAGTGGAGTCATACAGTCCGTGGTCGTCACCGGTAGTCCTAGTAAAAAAAAAAAATGGGTCTACTCGGTTCTGTGTGGATTACAGAAAACTGAACGATGTTACTATCAAAGATGCTCAACCCTTACCTCGTATCGATGACTCGCTGGAATCACTAAATGGGTCAACGTGGTTTTCTACCCTAGACCTACAGAGAGGGTACTGGCAAGTAGCCTACCAGTTAGATCAGAGGACCAGGAGAAAACCGCGTTCGCCACGAGCGAAGGTAAACTCTACCAGTTTACGATTTTACCCTTCAGAGTTTGCAATGGACCAGCCAGTTTTACTAGAGTCATGGATGAAGTACTGAGGGGATTAACTTGGAGGACTTGCCTAGCCTACCTGGACGATATCATCATATTTTCGAACAGTTGGGAGGAACACATTAACCGACTACGAGAAGTGTTAGAAAGAATTCAGAGGGCGAGACTAAAATTAAAATCTTCTAAGTGCCAATTAGGGGCCCGCGAAGTAGCATACTTAGGACATGTGGTCTCCAAGATAGGTATCCAACCTGACCCCCTTAAAGTCAAAGCTATTGCAGAGATTCCCCCCCCCCCCCCCAACGACTGTCAAAGGAATCAGCGTTTTTGGGGATGGCTTCCTATTATCAGAGATAATTCATACCTAATTTTTCAAAAATTGCTCGACCTATAACTAAGAGACTTGAGAAAGGGAGGACATTTGATTGGGATCAGAGCTGTCAATTGGCTTTCGATCACCTCAAACAAAAGATAACCTCCAATTTCATTGTTTGTCATCCTGATTTCACCAAACCTTTCCAATTGTACACGGATGCCTCTGACGAAGTGTTAGGGGCAGTTTTGGCCCAGAAGGTTGATGGGAAAGAAAGCATAGTGGCATGCGTCAGCCGGACCCTAAATAACAGAGCTGGGCACTACAAACAAAAAATCTAGTCCACAAACTCAAATTTGCAAACCCAGAACATAATTTCCACAAACACACATACACACATACATCAAATTTTAAGACTGAGTGCTCCACACATAAGTGCAGTTTCAGTCTCTTGTCCTAATGGCGGCGTTCCAGGCAACCCTGTTAAGAGCTACTTCACTTGTCAAGTTCTTGGATTTGAGATCGGCGCGTATAGTCCGATCACAGGTCTTCCTCGGTCCACCCCTTGGTGCAGCTCCCTCCACAATCACAGACCTGCATTTTTTCACCCAATTTTGTTCATCCATTCTCTCCACATGTCCATACCATCCCAGTCTACTTGTACGCATCACCTCGCTAATACCCTTTATACCTAAACGTCTCCTCAGCTCAACATTTTATATTCTATCCTGTAGCCTGGCCCCATATATCCATCTCACCATTCTCATCTCATTACGCTCCATTCTGTTGACATCCTCTACTTTAACTCCCTCAGACATGTATGACGCGATCGCGTCATATGGACTAGTGAACCAAAAACTCATATGACGCGATCGCGTCATATGGACTTATCTCCATGCCTCTATAATAAGTTATATGACGCACTAGCGTCATAGGGGAGGTGTGGCGGAGTGGTCTTGCCACTGGCCTGGTAATCCAAAGGTCCCGGGTTCAAATCCTGATGTATCAATGGGAAGATATTATTGGGATGGAATTTGTGCTGTACCTAGTATCAGTGCATTACCACAAAGCCCACCGAAACGCTAATAAAATACCCTCATTGTTCCCTGATTAAATAGCACTGTATGAATATTCCCATATTCAAAATATGCTATAGGGGTGCAATGCCTGGTGAGCTAGCTGCTCAACAGGTGGCGTTGTGTGTGTGTGTAAGAGTGAGTGTCCGAGTGTAGGGGATGAGACAGTGAAGCACGGGAACGAGGTGGCTTCAGAGATGGGGTCGCTTCGGACCATGAGTGAGCACCGTACCTCATGTGAAGGCAAGATGGCAGGTGCTCGTTGTACTCTACGTGCTTCACATGCCTCACTCCCTAGACTGGAACAAGACCTCACGGGCTTCACTGCTCATTGTACAGCTGTGAATGTCCAGGCTCTCAGCCTATGCCCGAGAGGGAGTAAGTTTTGAACGCGTACCAAAACCGCGCGTTTATAGCCAGGCGGCTGAAAATTGGTGTGGGTATAGTACTACATGTCAACTCTCGACACCACACCGCCACACGCTCGCCCTGCACTCGTGCAAGCACCACCACGCCAGTAACCAAGCACTAGTCATGGAGCCCACACGTCCCTCACGCTCGCTCCCTGATGACACAACCAGCCCTCCTTCTGGTGGTGTTAGCCGCTGTGGAAGGCAGAGGGTGGCTGCTAAAGACCCTAGCTACCAGTACGACACGCCCTACAGCTCGGAGGACGAAACACCAGCACCCAAAGCACGGAAAATACGTGCAAGCACGGCAAAGGTACAGATGTCATTGGTGTTTCGGGACACTGCCACCACGACCCAGGCCACTGCAACAACCACTACCACCATCACTGCCACCCCTGCCACCCCTGCCACCGGTACCAGCGACGCAGGAGGCCGCCCTAGGGCTGCAGAACCTGCGGGGGCAGGAAAAATTAAAGGCACGGGCGTAGGGAAGAGAACCTGTACGCCAGCCAGTGGCGTATCTAGGGTGGGGCAGGCAGGGCACATGCCCTGGGCGCCACTTGAAGGGAGGCGCCAAATCTTCCTCAAGTAAACCTTATATTTAACTATAGTGCAAATATAGTATCAATTAGTATTATGCCTAAATACTTATCCATTCGTCATTATAGGCTATAATATGATAAATAACGCCATAGCGGTTTCTTATTATGATGTACAGTTACTACAGTAATCACAGTAGGCTATATATATTTTAAATAAAATTTAGCCTTTTAGGCAACGAGTTCCTGCAAGCCATTGCCTAAACACATTAATAGTTAAGTTACCCCTCTAAATATTTTCTGGGTGGTTTTCTTTCGTTACCGGTACTATATTTTATGCAATGTTGAATGGTGTATATCTTTATTGATATTCTGGATTATTTCTCATTTGACTGATTAATTAATAGTAAAATATTGTTAACCCAGGAGCTGCGGGGAGACTCTTAAGAGTTCCCCCGGCGCACTGCGGGGAGACTCTTAAGAGTCAGAGAAAAAAAAAATCAACTTTTGACATCGAAAAAAAAATTTTTTTATATTTTTTTTTTTTTTTTTTTTTTTTTGGCCCCTGGGCCATGCAAAATCTCAGTCCTCTACCTCCCCTCCTTCCCCACTTTCCTCCTCTCCTTCAGTTATCACCTATTTTCCCTGTTATTCCCTTATTCTGAGGTATATTTTCGTGCTAACATTAGAAATCCGATTGGAGGGTGTGGTCATCACTGATAGCAAGCGAGTGCAAGAGAGAGAGAGAGAGTATCGATCGACTGTGTCTCAGTGGCCTTGGGGGAAATTGGCGGGAAAGTAGCTTGCCTCACCCATACATTATACAACTCGCGGGCTATATCTCCGATTTTGACCATCCAAACGCTGTTTTCACTCGTTTTATTGTTGTTTCAGGTTAATACCTATATAATCAACCCATAATAGGCGCATATGGATAAGTATTAATGCTATTAATGGCACAATGAATATTTTAGTGACGGAAACACCTCAAATACGTCAGCACAGGGGGACGTTTCCAATTACCCCCATGCGCACTTCAGAGGTTAATACTTCGAAATTTACTATATAAGAGACCCGCAAGAAAATCAAGATATAGGCTATATATAATTTTAAGCATTCTCGAATGCTAGCGAACGCTCATTGTCGACAAAAACAGAGACAGGCAAAGCAAGGATTCAGGAGGGACCTTCAATCTACGACATATCCTAGGAGGAGGAGATATCGACCAACAAGGCAAACATGCAATTGCCTCAGCTCTAGGAACATACATAAGAGCCACAAATAAATCCTCAGACATCTAATAACATCAACGACAAAACAACTCCAACACACAGAAAACCCACCCCTAACCAATACAGTACAGTACCTCCCATACCGGTACTGTACTGTACTGTACTGTACTGTGCTGTACTGTACTGTGCTGTACTGTACTAGACCTCTGCCAACCCTACAAAACCCGACCTGACTCAACCCGAAGAGACATAACGACTTACCTCCTATAAGACCTTAACCCTTAATTGGCGGTGCGCAACTTATGTCGTGTGAAATAAATATGGACTAAGTGGCGGTTCACAACTTATGACGTGTGCCATTTTCACCACGTAATGTTGCTGAGAGAGAGAGATGAGTGGTGGGAGGAGCGTAGCAAGCGTATGACTGCTCCAGACCACCGCGGCGGACCTACTGACATGAATCCCACCCTCCTCTACCCTCTCGCACTCGCTACACAGGGAATTATGTAGGGAAAGTACCTAATTACATGGTTTTTGCACTCGTGTTGCGCGATCGTTGCAAGAGAACCAGTGGTCGTACAAGGATGGTTGGGGTGTCATTGGAAAGCTCTGTTTATGCCCTTTCAGGGATAGACTCTTGTTTTATGATCTGGGTCTTATTTAGGCATGAAAATTATCACGTAAACAACCCTATTTAGGGTAAAAACACCCCGCTGGGCGCTACAGTCAAATAGACCACCTAGCCCGCTAAATAAGGGTTAATAACCAATCCTCATCTTACCTATTTACTTACCCACTTTCCAGTCCTTAATGACCTTGACCTATAGTTAAAACTATGTTGGGTACAATACCTGTACTCACTATTTAGACATCCTATCTGTAGATCCCTTTCAACTAACACACTTCCCTTCCCCTCAGCAAGCAACTCTATGCCTGTGCAGTAATCTGGAGATCTGAAATACTCCGAGCAAACTGCACATATAAATATTAAGAAGAAGGATTCAGAATCTTGGAGGTACGAAATATATGTATACATCACTCTATACGATAATACAATACTCAGTTTCATTTTATCTGACGGTAAATTGAATACCTTAGCAACTGATTTCTCCATATGTAATGGAAATAAATGCCATTACTGTGTTTCTGCATCATATAAATACCAAATGTTCACAATTCAAAGCGTATTTGCTACAAAATATTCGCAACAGCTGATTAATCAGAGGTGAATACATTGTAAATTTGCAATTTACCGTCAGCTGGAATGAAATTGACTATATTCTATAGTTTAACCCATTCTGTAGCCCATGTACGCAACGTCCTAGTTATTATATCATGGCAACTAGGCCTATTAGACGATTATATTAATCTTTAGAAGGATCTCAGGCAGCTCAAGGGATTATTGAGATAGTTTGTATTCTTGTAATGGTTAGAGATCCTTCCTACACTTAGTAAAATCATCTATTCTAATAGTTGCCAGAGTATGGGTTAACTATAGCATAATGATAATCAGATGATAAAGGTAAAATTTACCGTATCTTCAATATGGTAGATTATAATCTACCATATTGCAGATACGGTAATTTATACTATAATGATTTATCATCTGATTTTGGCATCAAATCAAGGGTTTTCCTATAGTTTTAGGTGAGATTATTTTAGATGTTGCTTAGGCTAAAATCTAAATACTTTTAAAAATTAGCTTAAAGGTTTAGACGTGGTTTAGAATGTAAATTTTCTTATTTCAGAGCATTGTGTAAGATCATGAAACCGTTCCTAGCGAAGAAGGAAAGAGGTTTTACCTTTATTTCTTTAGAAAATTGTTATATTGCTTAGGCTAAATACTTTTAGAATTTAGCTTCTAGGTTTAGACGTGGTTTGGAGTCATTTTCATTATTTCAGAGCATTGTGTAAGAAGATCACGAAACTATTCTTCATGAAGAAGGAAAGTGGTTTTACCTTTACTGTATTTCTTTAGACAATTGCTTTACTGTTTAGGCTAAATAGGGGCCTACTTTTAAAATTTAATATATAGGTTTAGACGTGGTTTAGACTCTAGAGTGCCAATTTAAATATTTCAGAGCATTGTGGAAGATGTAGAAAGAGAAGAAACTGAAAAAAAATGACTTTGAGGAAATCATGGACCAATTTGCATCAGTAAAAGCAAGGAAGGTGCAGTTGTAATTTTAATTTACAGTAGATGTCGAATGTAGCCTACTGTCGTGCAATAATTTGTTAATTAAATTATTAACGAGATTGACTTATTCTATTATTTATCCTGATAATATGGATTTATGTAATCTAAAAGATAGGCGTCAGATGTTTGAACAGGGGCTTAACAAAATGTAAACTACAATCCAAACTCAAAATAGGCATCATTAACCTAACACAAAACAATGAACCAAACCTAACACACACACACACACACATATATATATATATATATATACTGTATATATTATAGGTTTGATTCCCAATGGGAAGTAGAGAAAACCTAATATTTAGTAGGGGCCCCGGAATCATTGACGATGTTGCCTATTAGTATATGTAATAGTCTCCATTCAACATCCACGTCAGTCGTTTGAATCAACCGCCGCGAGGAAGAATAAGAGTCATCTTCATAAGTGCAACGCTACTTCTCTTATGGAATCGTCACAGATCGGGTACCCACTCCGAAAAAACTTCGTAACAAATAAGAGAACAAAAAAGGGAAAAAGAATTCCCATCTTAACCCTCGGAATCCGGGAGGCCTCATATGAGGCAAAATGCGCGGCTAAAAATCGCCGCTATAATCATCAGAACTCGGCTCCACGTGTTGTAGCGACGTCATCTCTACGGCATTCTACAGACATCAAAAAGTTCTACAATTTGCAAAAACATTGACTGCTCTAGCTGGTCTCAATCAGTAGCCACTGAATTATGAAGTTTGACTAAACCAAAATTCATATGAGGCCCCCCGGATCCCATGGGTTAACACTGTTAATCACAAGCTTACCACATTCGGTGGATTTTCTTGCGTTGTGGCTTCTTACCGCCTCTCGCCAAGCGCAACGATTCGTCCTTCAATGATATACAGTATCAAGATAACTAAAAAATATCAACGAATGGGAAAGGGATGGCTGGGAGGGACATCGTCGTCAATGATTCCGGGGCCCCTACTAAATATTAGGTTTTCTCTACTTCCCTATCAAACCTATTATTTAATAGTGGCCCCTCCATCATTGACGATGTTGCCTGAATTCCAAGACTGGAGGGGGACATTCGTAGTAGTATTGAAACTTCTCATAACCGTATGGTTAAGTCAAGAAACCTCATAACAGGAAAAGCTATTTGTATATGTAGTTGTGCTTACAACACAGTTAAAAATTATTGATAGAGGGAGAGCAGTGCGTTGCTTCAAAGAAGCCTGCTCCAACAACAGAGTCCTCATACATGAGGTGTTTGTTGTATTAGGTGAGAGAGTTAAAAGCATAACCCTTCATTCCCTTGGGCCGGAACCGATGCTGAGCTCAGCTCGGTTCCCGGCATAGTCATATTGACAATTATCAAACCTACTGAAACTAGTGTAGCTAGCCAAGAACATATCGGAGTCACCATCTGATGTCTATCAATCTCCTGAGTCTAGTGCGACTAGCCTGGAAACTTGAAAATTATATCAACGGTAGGGCAAATAATTCTTTATTATTCATAAAAACAACATAAGTTGGACAGTTAGAATGGAAATATTTACAGAGTCCCTTAGGACCTATTGTAATCTAGTGTCACCTTGAGCAATACCAACTTTTCGTAATCTAGTGCCACTAGCAAGGAAAACTGAACGTAACATATACAGTATAATGAATAGTAGTGTAACACAATTTTTTATTATTCGTAACTACATGAGCTTTAATTAAGCTTTGCAAACTTAAAATGAATACATCAGGTTTAATAATTAAACAAATTTTCCCGAGCTTCTTAGCTTGTGCATATATAATTGGGCTTGGCCCGGCGTAAATAACGCCTAGCTTGCCCTGCATTAACTTGTAATCCTGTGGAAGGGGTTTCAACTCTTGTACTGGGATCCACATACCCCCCCCCTTTTCTTAAGCCCCCATTGGGCATCCACATCACAGTACTAACGGCTGGAATTACAAGTAAAACAACAAAAGGAGTGTGCCCATGTGCAGACTATAAGAAAAAAGGGCTGGGCCGTAAAAGAAATCGAGTTTGTAACCAAAAAAGGGAACAATTATATGCAAAGAAAAAAGTCTGCACCGAGGGCGCCTCCTGTGACTACCACATCCTCTGCCCACTCAGTGTGGAGCGAGGACACGTAGGATCCTGGAAAAAACTTAGAGAGCTAGAAAAACAACTGGCTATATCAGTTAGTCCGCCGGGGGATGTCGAAAATTGTCTAGTCTAAGAGGATCGAACAAGATACCTGGGGGGGCATGAGCCGTAGGACCGGAATGGCTCCGACCCCGGCTTCCCCTGGCGGTAAAAGTACCTCAGTCTGAACTGTTTTGCCACATACCACTCAAAAATCGTTCATGATTACTTAAGAGGTCAGGGAAAGCTCCGGTTCAGCGCGGCTGGCCATATATTAAGGAGGGACAGGCGTTTAGTGTAAGCCGGAGGGAAAACAAGGAGCCTGGGATTGAAGGGGAAAACTGTCACTTTTGAAGAGTGATTGTTGGCGGCAATTACAGAAAAATTTAAGAGAGCTGATATGTTTGAGAGATCTCTGGTGCGTAAGGACTGCTAACAGCGTTAAGTTATCGCTAGGCTTTACTGAAAGTATAAGCCTAAGTAACGAAAAGCGCACGCTTTTGCCAGATTAATATAAGCCGCTCTACTGGCCGTGTGTAAGGAGAACGTGGCTGTAATTCATATGGAACAAATTAAGGGCGAGAGAGCTCATAACGGTTTTCATCTATCTCATTTAAGAAGAAAAGTGGGGGGAAGAGTAAATAACTGAGTTGGCCTTAAGAGGTTATCGTAAAAGTGGGGACCTGCCGTTAAGCTGTCCCTGACCCTGGGAAAATGTCTCCGCACGTGCGCACAGCTCGAATAAGCATATGTAAAGAGGAAGAAGTCCTCTCTAATATTAGAGATGGGAATAAGATCCCGCCGGGACGAACTTCTACCCCCTCCACGGCGGGACTCTTCCCAAAAAGGGACCACCCCAACAAGTCCTGCTGAGGGCTTAAAATTACGTAATCATGAAGTGAGCTTAGCGAGAGTGAATACCGATTCGCGTTGTACCGCACGTAAAGAGAGGGACATCCTGGGGAATTGACAAGGGTAACTGTAGTAGAGACCCCTGAGGATACCGTCCTCCAACCCATCTAGATGTACTGTCTAGTAGGGCATCACCCTAAAGACCTCCTGGTAGCCGCCTGCTGGCAGACGGATGTCTGGTTTATAACCCAAGTAAGTGTGAGAGAGGCGGCCCTTTCTGGTGTGTGTCTGTCGCAGGGTTACGGCGTACGCACACCAGACCTGGGCCGGGGATCGTGTGTGTCCTGTGTAATTACTAGGTATCACATTCCTTACGCAGTGGGTTGTATCATTTTGTTCTGTGACGCCGGGTGAGGCAAAGTCGCGTGACTTTCTTTCTGGCGAGCACATTGCGGTGACCGGCGTAGGCCGGTCGCGCCGAAGAGATAAGGTGGCGCAGCCACCCTTAGGAAGTAACACCTCATCGAACCTCGGAACCCCATTGCAGTAGCACTGCCGAGGGAGAGAGGGGGACGGAGGGAGGACACACGACCCATTCCTTAACCTCTGAAGTGCGCATGGGGGTAATTGGAAACGTCCCCCTGTGCTGACGTATTTGAGGTGTTTCCGTCACTAAAATATTCATTGTGCCATTAATAGCATTAATACTTATCCATATGCACCTATTATGGGTTGATTATAAAGGTATTAACCTGAAACAACAATAAAACGAGTGAAAACGGCGTTTGGATGGTCAAAATCGGAGATATAGCCCGCGAGTTGTATAATGTATGGGTGAGGCAAGCTACTTTCCCACCAATTTCCCCCAAGGCCACTGAGACACAGTCGATCGATACTCTCTCTCTCTCTCTTGCACTCGCTTGCCATCAGTGATGACAACACCCTGCTTGCAACTCGCTAATGTTAGCACGAAAATATACCTCAGAATAAGGGAATAACAGGGAAAATAGGTGATAACTGAAGGAGAGGAGGAAAGTGGGGAAGGAGGGGAGGTAGAGGACTGGGGTTTTTGCTTGGCCCGGGGGCCAACCTTTTTTTTTTTTTTTTTTTTCGATGTCAAAAGTTGATTTTTTTTTTCACTCACTCATAAGAGTCTCCCCGCAGTGCGCCGGGGGAACTCTTAAGAGTCTCCCCGCAGTTCCCGGGTTAAAGCATTTTATTTGAAATGTACTAGAGAGTGGGAGGGGAAACTGTCCGTTGGCCACTTAGAGCCTTCGGGGAGACCTGATGGGGGTTCCCTACATTCAATATCCTCCTTACCTCCCGATCTCCCTGTCTAGCTAATCATGAGCTTCGCGGTGGAGACCCGAGAGAACCAAATCCTATAATAAGCATTCATAGGTCCCCTGAGCCATACCGAGTCTGAGGAGCTGCCGTGACCTGACTGCCTCAAATAAGGCTGTCCGGATTTCTTGAGGAGCAAAGAGGGGCAAAGGAAAAACCTCTGTAGTTAATTGAGGGGCGATGACAAATTAAGAATAGGGAGGGGGACCCCTCCCGGTTGTTGTATTAGCCAGTCAAACTCGGTAATGGAAGTGAAACTGGGGACAGAAGGTCAGATGGAAAAACTATTGCAAATTGTGGGAGTTCCTGATCCCATGTTACCCATGGTCCATCGCCCATCCCACCCAGAATTGGGTGAGGTGGGAAAGCGACCGGAGGTAAGTACCTGATCGCTAATCCGGCGGGTATTCCGGGTATGTGTTGTCCCGCCGCAATACCGTTTCCTGACCCTGACAACTAGCGTTCAAGTGAAAATATTTCGATTTTACGGCATAGGGACATGAGAGATATTAGGAAACAACATTGGATAAAAACTGAGATGATCGATTGTACTACTATCGAGTCGATCTGATAAATAACCCCTGGGACTGATGCTACCAAGATCGCCCATCTGTTCGTGTTATGTAGACCGGGAGATAGTGAACTCCGGCGGGTTAAGCCCCTAGAGTTTTATAGTGAGAGCCATTCTGCCCCTCACCCCACCGGTCCTACTTTATCGAAAGAAATGAGGATCCTCCCTCGCTTTCAATATTCAAGTGGGATTGAAAGCTAGAGGTCATTGAGTAATGAACTTAGGCGTCTGACTTAACATCCACTTTTGGCCTTACTGAGTCCGTCATGATTTATTCGTAATTAAGCCTAACACGGGGCGAAGCGCCGGGAGGGCTGGTATGATTAAACAAAACGAGACTTTAATCCAAGGAATCAGTGAGAAAAGGTCTACTAGTTATACCGTGTACACCATTGCCAACTCAAATCAGAAGGATTAGACTAATCCTAGATCGCCAACCCTTAGGGATCAGCCACTTATATACAGTGGTTTGGGGTGAACCTGAACCGTTTTCATGGGGCCTGGGGCCGTGCAATGTCAGGTACCTATACTAGGAAAAAAAAACTCTAGATACCCAGCAAGCTGATATCTACAGATAAGCTTGTAAAACGGTCCATACACCGGAAGCATAAAATAACACATCGTACTTGTAAGAGTTATGTCATTAAATTACCGCTGAATGCATCCCCCTCTTTTTCCGTAAGAACTCGTATCCTATTATAGATTCGTGAACAAAAGAAGGTAAATATTGTTTGCATTTGTTTTCTTATTATTTTATTTTATTTTTTTTTTTAAGGATGAGAGTCGCCTCGCCGGCTGAGGTTCAGTCTTAAAACAAACGAGCCGTCCCGCCGGCCTAAGTGCTTGACAATTATGAGCCGTATGACTGGCTTAAGTAATC